>CAUYRH010083018.1:0-17283 GCA_963574655.1 Perodicticus potto | reverse complement strand
CTGGGACTACAGGTGCCCACCACAACGCCCGGCCATTTTTTGGTTGCAGCCATCATTGTTGTTTGGCGGGCCCGGGCTGGATTCGAACCCGCCAGCTCAGGTGTACGTGGCTGGCGCCTTAGCCCGTTGAGCCACAGGCGCTGAGCCAAAATGAGTCTCTTGAGACAGATATGTAGGTAGGTAGATGCATAGATATGGGTAGATGTATCATTAGTAAATTAGGTGGTAGCTTCATGACAGATAGATGATAATAGATGATCGATGGATGCATAGATATAGATAGATGCATTATTGATAGATAGGTGATGGGTACATGATAGATGATAGATGGATAGATGGATTAGAGATAGATAGGTGGTACATGGGTAGATAATAGATAGATATTGATAGATGTATCATTAGTAAATTAGGCGGTAGCTTCATGATAGATGATAGTAGATGATAGATGGATAGATCAAATGGATGGATAGATAGATGAAGGGATGGTAGATTGATATGGATACAGGTATTATCAATAATTTAGGAGGTAGCTCCATGACAGCTGGACGATTTATAATAGATAATACATGGATAGACAAAATAGATGGATGGATAGATAGAATGTATGGAGAAATATGGATAAAATAGATCCATGATACATAGGTGATAGTGCATGATAGGTAGAATATAGATGATAAATGTTAAATGGATAGATGGATAGATAGATATGAATAGATTGTTGGGAGATGTGTGATAGGCACGTGATAGATAATAGATGATAGACTATGGATAGACAGATGGATGGATAGATATGGATAGATTGATAATAAGTGATAGATGATAGAATAGATGGACAGATGATAGACTATGGATACATGGATGGATAGATATGGATAGATTGATAATAAGCGATAGATGATAGAATAGATGGATAGATGATAGACAGATGGATAGATGAATAGATAGATATGGATAGATTGTTGGGAGATGTGTGATAGGCACGTGATAGATAATGGATGATAGACATATGGATTGAGTAGATGGATGGATGGACAGATATGGATAGATTGATAATAAGTGATAGATGATAGAATAGATGGACAGATGATAGACTATGGATAGATGGATTGATAGATATGGATAGATTGATAATAAGTGATAGATGGTAGAATAGATGGACAGATGATAGACTATGGATAGACAGATGGATGGATGGATAGATAGATATGGATAGATTGATAATAAGTGATAGATGATAGAATAGATGGATAGAATAGATGAGTGGATGGATAGATATGGATAGATTGATAATAAGTGATAGATGATAGAGAATACATGGATAGATGATAGGCAGATAGATAGAATAGAAGAGTGGATGGATAGATATACATAGATTGATAGTAAGTGATAGATGATAGAATAGAAGGGTAGATGATAGACAGATGGATAGATAGAATAGATGAGTGGATGGATAGATATGGATAGACTGATAATAAGTGACAGATGATAGAGAATAGATGGATAGATGATAGATATATAGATAGAAGCATCATCAGTAAATTAGTTGATAGCTACATGACATATAGATGATAGATAATAGATGATAGATAGATAAAATGGATGGATTGATGATAGAATGGATGGATGGATAAATATGGATAGATTAAGGATAGATAGATCAATAGATAGATGATAGATACATTATAGACAGGTAATGGTAGGTAATAGATGACAGATAAATAGATAGATACATAGACTAATAGATGCATCATATATAGGTAATGGTAGGTAATAGATGACAGATGAATAGATACATACATATCAATAGATTATTGACAGATAGGTGATAGATACATGATAGATAGATGACAGATAATTGATAACAGATGGATAGATAGATAGATGGATGGGTAGATGGAAGAATGGATGGACAGATAGATGATGGATGGATAGATATATGGATAGATGGATGGGTGGATGGATAGATTGATTGATTGATGATAGATGGATAGATAGATGGATGGATGGATAGATGGATGGATAGATGGATGGATGGATAGAAAGATAGGTGATAGCTACATTATAGGTAGATGGTAGGTAATAGATGACAAATGGATAGATAGATACATATGAATAGATTATTGACAGACAGGTGATAGATACATGATAGATGATAGACAATTGATAATAGATGGGTGGACAGATAGATGGATGGGTATATGGATGGATGAATGGACAGATAGAAAGATGATGGATGGAGGGATACATTGATTGATTGATTGATTGATTGATGATGGATGGATAGATGGATGGATAGATGGGTGGATGGATGGATGGATGGATGGGTGGATAGATATGTGATAGATACATTATAGGTAGATGGTAGGTAATTGATGACAAATGGATAGATAGATACATATGAATAGATTATTGACAGACAGGTGATAGATACATGATAGATGATAGACAATTGATAATAGATGGATGGATAGATAAATGGATGGGTATATGGATGGATGAATGGATAGATAGAAAGATGATGGATGGAGGGATACATCAATTGATTGATTGATTGATGATGGATGGATGGATAGATGGGTGGATAGATGGGTGGATGGATGGATGGATGGATAGATGTATGTATGTATGTATGTATGTATGTATGTATGTATCGATGGGTTTATGTATATATGTATGTATTTATGTATGTATGTATGTATGGACAGATGGGTGGATAGATGGGTGGATGGATAGATGGATGGATGGATAGATGGGTGTATGTATATATGTATGTATTTATGTATGTATGGATGGATGGATAGATGGGTGGATAGATGGATGGATGGGTGGATGGATGGATGGATAGATGGGTGTATGTATGTATGTATGTATGGATAGATGGATGGATAGATGGATGGATGGGTGGATGGCCGGATGGATGGATGGATGGACGGATGGATGGATGGATGGATGGATGGATGGATGGATAGACTGACAGATCCTATTAGTTCTGCATCTGTGGAGAACCCTGACTAAGACGGTCTGAATCTCCGCCTGGAGTCATATTCCTCAGACTAAGAGGCAAAGAGCAGAAAAACACTAAGGCTGTCACAAAAACTCCCAAGGTTTGTTCCACTACCTACCCAACTCCCAGGGAGATAAAGGACTTTGAGCAAAAACTGGCAGCCCTTTCTGCCAATAAACCTACAAGATGCACAGGGCACACGCAGGGTGCCTTTGGAACCCTTGTGTTAGAACAAGAGAAATATTCTGCTCAAGAATGTAATTTTTCAGCCCCACCTTGGAGGTCTCTGCCCTTCTGCAGGGAACAAAAGAAATTCCCTTCCCACAGAGTGGGCAGATACTGGAAAACAACTTGCAGAGACTCCTAAATGTATTAGTCACTTAAACTTTTGCATAAGCTCAGTCAAGAATTTTTTTTTGCAGTTTTTGGCCGGGGCTGGGTTTGAACCTACCACTTCTGGTATATGGGGCCGGCGCCCTACTCCTTGAGCCACAGGCACCACCCAGCATAGTCAACATATTTCCTTACACGTCCCTTATGATCTTTGATGTCAGTGGTTGGAAAACCACAGGCTGGAGCCGAATCCCAGCTTCTGTCTGTTTTGATCCAGCAAAGCACTAAAGAACGGTTTTGTGCATTTTTAAATGGTCAGGAAAAAAATTAAGAAAAAAAAGTATATGAAAATATATTCCTGGGTGGTGCCTGTGGCTCAAAGGAGTAGGGCGCCGGCTCCATATATTGGAGGTGGTGGGTTCAAACCCAGCCCCAGCCAAAAACTGCAAAAAAAAAAGAAGTATATTCCTTCCTTTTTTCCTTCCTTTTTTCCCCTTCTTTCTCTCTCTTTCTATTTTTTTTTTTTTTTGAGCCAGTATCTCACTCTGTTGCCCAGGCTTGAGTGCCATGGCATCATCATAGCTCACAGCAACCTCAAACTCCTGAGCTCAAGCGATCCTCCTGCCTCAGCCTCCCGAGTAGCTGGGGTTACAGTCATGCACCTCCATGCACAGCTAATTTTTCTATATTTATTTATTTATTTTTTTGTAGAGACAGAGTCTTACTCTATCGCCCTCGGTAGAGTGCCGTGGCATCACACGGCTCACAGCAACCTCCAACTCCTGGGCTTAGGTGATTCTGTTGTCTCAGCCTTCCGAGTAGCTAGGACTGCAGGCGCCTGCCACAACGCCCGCCTATTTTTCTGTTTTTTTGCAGTTCAGCCGAGGCCGGGTTTGAACCCACCACCTTCAGTATATGGGGCCGGCGCCCTACTCGATGAGCCACAGGCGCCACCTCAATTTTTCTATATTTAATACAGACCGAGTCTCGCTCTTGCTCAGGCTGGTCTCAAACTCCTGATCTGAAGGCATCCTTCTGCCTCAGTCTTCCAGTGTGCTGGGATTACAGGCAGAAAACACCATGCCTGGCCAAAAAGTGTATTTCTTGACGTGAGAAGTTATATAAAATGTAAAGCCTGGGGGGCACCTGTGGTTCAGTGGGTAGGGCCCCGGCGTCATATACTGAGGTTGGCAGGTTCAAACCTGGCCCTGGCCAAACTGCAATAAAATGTAAAGCCTTGTGCCGATAAATAAAGCTTTATTGGAACATGGCTACATCCATTTCTGCACATACCGTGTATACTGAAGCTGGAATAGAGGTGCGCAGGGGCAAGAAAACTGAATGGCCAAACTGAAAATATTTACTCTCTTGCCCTTTATGGAAAAAGTTGGCCCATCCCTGCTTTGTGCACTTATCCCCATGATGGGAGGCAGTCAAAGGGGTGAACACCTGTTCAGGTCACCTGGGAACCTGTCTGACTCTCAGTGACTGCAATCTGATGGGAAGGACGTGCAGGGTTACAATATCCTCTGCCCGGTGTTCCAGATGACCCACTGTTCACATCTGCACACCAAGTTCAAGGAACCACGCGTTCCTGTCCTGCTCCCACGGCTACTTTCGAAGCTACACCAACCTGATCGAACAGGATATCGGCCCGTGAGAAAAGCAGCCCTGCTCGGGGTACAAACGGAAGCCGCAGAGATGTGCTGAGTTAATATCACCCCGTCCTCGGCAAGCCGGTCGATATTGGGCGTCCTGAGGAGGGAAAATCGACAGCTTGATTCCTTCACAAGCAAGCAGGTTTTGCATGAGCTTAGGGAGCCGCACGCTGCTTAGTAGAAAGTCTGAATGCTGTGGTCTCCAAACCGCACGCCACGGACGGGTACTGATCACTGTTTTGTTAGGAGCCAGGCCTCATGGCAGGAGGCAAGTGGAGGGCAACCAAGCCTTTCTTCATCTGTGCTTCTTACACCACCACCTGTCAGATCTGCAGGGGCATCAGATTCTCAAAGGCGCTCAAACCCTACTGTAAACTCTGGATGTTAGGGGTCTGGGTCTAAGGCCTGCCAATGTGGGATGGAGCTGCCAGCATTGGGGAGCAGCCGCAAACACAAACACTCATTAGCAGAGAGCTTTGGCTGTGCAGAGACCACAATAAGTTATTTCATTATACAATACAATGTCGGAATAATACAAATAAAGGCACGATAAATGCGATGAGCTTAGATCATCCCCAAACCGGTCCCCCAATGCCCAGTCTGTGCAAAAATTATCTTACGTGAAACCTGTCGCCCATGCCAGAAAAGTTGGGCATCACTGCTGGGCTTTTTTTTTTAGTAGAGACAGAGTCTCACTTTATCACCCTTGGCAGAGTGCCGTGGTGTCACACAGCTTCACATCAATACCCAAATCCTGGGCTTAGGCGATTCTCTTGCCTCAACCTCCCGAGTAGCTGGGACTACAGGTGCCCACCACAATGCCCGGCTATTGGTCACTGCTGGTTTAATACTGCAAGACATTGAAATGTGGTCTCACAGGTGATGGCAATAAAACCACACGTCATGAACGGCCGTGGTGGCTCATGCCCGTAATCCCAGCACTCTGGTAGCACGAGGCAGGTGGATCTCCAGAGCTCACACGTTTGAGACCAGCCTGAGCAAGAGAGACCCTGTCTCTACTAAAAATAAAAAACTGAGGCGAGAGAGTTTGAGGTTTGAGCTCGGAGGCCACCACACTCTACCTGGGGTGGCAAAGGGAGACTCTATCTCAAAAAACCAAAACAAACAAAAAGAAACAAACAAAAAAACCCTCACATGTCTTTTCAACCTTCAAAGAAACATCAGCTCAATTAAACCTAACTGACCAAGTCTTTATAAGGCACGGGCGGTTCTGAGACAGAAAGAGAGAGATGTCACAGGAAACCCAAAACTGAGAGTCTGGGGTCTCTTCAAATTTGACATTCATGCTCTTAATGGTAACAAGGTTTGACCTCACCGATACCAACATGTCATAGGCTCTGCCCAACGGTGCGGTTGAGATAAGGAGGATGATTCAGCACATACACACGGCTTTGTCATGGTCAAGGGTGGGAGGGCGTCCACCTGTCCGTCTGGAGCAATGTTCTCAGCACGGGAGCCATGGAATTTTGCATACTGGTAGGCTCGGTCAGTATGGGTCTTTGATTTACAGACAACAGCAGGGATTGTTTTTTAAACATTGTCTATCACATTCTGGGTAGATATAAATCATATTTAAAAATAAAATGAAGGCAGGACGTAGTCCTCATGCCTGTAATCCCAGCACTCTGGGAGGCCGAGGCGGGTGGATTACTTGAGCTCAGGAGTTTTAAGACCAGCATGACCAAGAGTGACACTTGGTGTCTACTACAAATAGTAAAAGTACCGGGCATTGTGGTAGGTGCCTGTGTACTCAGGAAGCTGAGGCAGGAAGATCTCTTAAGCCCAGGAGTTTCAGGTTGCTGTGAGCTGTGATGCCATAGCACTCTACCAAGGGTGACAGAGTGACACTCTGTCTTAAGAACAAAAAATCAAAATGAAATAAAACAAATGAGCAGTGACATGCAGGATGCATTTGAGCTGGGGTGAGCGCTGGCATGAGAAAACATTACAGGCAGTCCTCGAGTTACAAACATCTGACTGAGGGAGGGCTCGAAGTTACAATCGGAGATGATTACGGGTAATAGGTGAATGAAGCTGTTCCAAATTATGTGCAAATTTGACTTAAGCTCAGCAGTTGGAGAGCAGCCTGAGAAAGAGAAAGACCCTTTCTCCACTAAAAATAGAAAAACCAGGTAAGGGTTGTGGCAGGCACCTGCATTTTCATTCACTCAGGAGACTGAGGTAGGAGGATTGCTTGAGCCCAAGACTTTGAGGTTGTTGTGAGCTACGATGATGCCCCGGCACTCTACCCAGGATGACAGAGTGAGACTCTGTCTCCAAAAGAAAAACAAACCTAAATTCGTCTTAAGGACAAAACTAAAGAACCTGCCTCGTTTGTAACCTGGGGACTGACCGTAAGACTTAGTGGATGTTAGAAGAATTGAAGTGTGCAGAATTTTTAAAGATTGGCCTGCCCTCAACGGTTAGTGGCTTCTTTTTTTTCTCATCTCTGCATTCTGGGCACCAGATAGGGAATCCTGAATTCCTTGCCTGATGGTGTGGTTGCCGTAGCAGCCGACGTCTCCAATGCCAAGGTCGTCGGCCATCAGTAGAAGCATGTTTGGTCGGGAACCGGATACGTCGCTGCAGGTGGAGGGGGTGAAACCCAGCAGCATCCCCAGGGTTGCAGTCAGCCAGCTCCTGAAACAGAAGCACCCAGAGATCACCCAAGGCTCCTTCTCATCCTATCCACAGCCTTTCTGTAGGTGGGAGGTGGGCATTGCTAATTTAGGAGGCTTTGATATTATTTTCACATTTCGGAATAGTTTTGAGTGTAGGCATTTGATACGCGTAAGGCAGCCAGCCAAGGGTCTGTAATGAACTTGTCCACACATGAAGGTGGTCGACTTTACGGCAGGCCTGCCGTACCGATACATACGTGCCGTTCACGTCTGGTCTGTGAACATCAGGTCAAATTAAGGAGGTGATCAGTGCAGGGAGTTGGTCAGCGATGGGGGTTCTGCTGTATTTGTTTTTTCCACTTAAAAATAGCTCATACTTGGTTCGGTGCCTGGGGCTCAAGCGGCTAAGGCGCCAGCTACATATGTCTGAGCTGGCGGGTTCAAATCCAGCCTGGGCCCGCCCCAAACAACAATGACAGCTGCAACAAAAAATAGCCGGGCGTTGTGGCAGGTGCCTGTAGTCCCAGCTACTTGGGAGGCGGAGGCAGGAGAAGCGCTTGAGCCCAGAAGTTGGAGGTTGCTGTGAGCTGTGATACCACGGCACTCTACCCAGGGTGACAGCTTGAGGCTCTGTCTCAAAAAAAAAAAAAAAGCTCATACTGTTCATGGTTTTCTTTGGCTGTGAAGCATTTTATTTGGGGAGCTAGGGATTCTGTTGTGAAGTGACCATACCCAAAGGTTAGCAGAAAGCCTCCTCGTGGCCCCTCAGAATGTGTGGATGGCGTCACCAGAATAAGGACTGCTCGTTTTTCTTCAGCTTTTCTTCCCTGTCATTCTTCCTTAAATAAGTAAATTCTGTTGAACTGCTGAAGTTTGGGTGATGACTTCCTTTTTTTTTGAGACGGTGTCTCAAGCTGTTACCCTGGGGGTAGAGTGCCGGAGTGTCACAGCTCACAGCAACCTCTAACTTTTGGGCTTAAGCGATTCTCTTGCCTCAGCCTCCAAGTAGCTGGGACTATAGACACCAATCAGAATGGCTGGCTTTTTTTTTTTTTTCTTGCAGTTTTGGCCAGGACTGGGTTTGAACCTGCCACCTCCAGCATATGGGGCCAGTGCCCTACTCCTTTGAGCCACAGGCGCCACCCCTGGTTATTTTTTTTTATTGCAGTTGTTTGGTTGGTCCAGGCCAGGTTTAAACCCATTACCTTCAGTGTATGTGGCTGGGGCCGTAACCACTGTACTTTGGGTGCTGAGCCTGGTGGTGCTTTCTTAAGCAGCACTGGGCCACCCAGAAGAGCAGGAGAGACATAACTTAGACAATTAAATTTGTAAACTTATCCGAGAAAAATGCTACACTCCTCATTGCTGAAGTACCTTTGAAGTACTCCCCTTGGGAAGCTCTCCACCAACACCAGCGCCTAGCTCACCACTCAAAGCCCTTTCTCTCGTATAAGTTCACAAACATAACTCTCAGACAGCTATGCTGGCCATTCCGGAAAACGAACTCCAAAATCGCTTTGGTGCACAGCTTCCCAGGGGGACCCACAGGAATATTCAGCACTGATCTATGTAGCACATTTTTTTTGGACAAGTTTGCAAACTTAATTGGCGGACCTCACACACAATCAAGGCAGACTCAGACCACAGCGGGCTGGTATAATAATTCTGACTCCTTGAAAGATTCACTGTGCATTCTGGTTTGAATGTGCAAAATCACAAACATGGACTTTTTTAGCTCACTAGTATCTTGATGAGAAGTGGGTCTTTCTGAGCAGCGAAGGGTCCAGCCTGGTGGTCGCCTTCCACAAGGGATTAGGAGTTTCTATGCTGTGTTTTTTATTGATGCCACTGTGGGCTGTACACCTAAAGGGCGGGATGTGCCAATGTCCAGAGTGATAAAGATATGAGGTGAGTCAAGTCAGCACCTGTAGCTCAGCAGCTAGGGCACGAGCCACGTACACCGGGTTCAAACCCAGCACGGGCCTGCCAAACAACAATGACAACTACAACCAAAAAAATAGCTGGGCATTGTGGCAGGCGCCTGTAGTCCCAGCTACTCAGGAGGCAAGAGAATCGCTTAAGACCAGGAGTTTGAGGTTGCTGTGAGCTGTAACGTCACGGCACTCTACCCAGGGCAACATAGTGAGACACTGTCTCAAAAATACATAAACAAATAAGTAAAAAGATATGCTGTGAATCCCAAAGAAAGTATGCAAGATGGGCTGCTCTGAAAACAAGACTCCCGGCCTGTGGCAGTGCTTAACTCCCACCTGGTTTGTGAAGAGTAAAATAGATTTCTTTCTGAGGCTGCCCTGAATAACCTCAAGGTAAGGGAGCGTGCACTTCTGTTCATCACACGTCCCACGCCCTGTCCTCCACATGTGTGACCAGTTACTAACTGAACAAGGCCCCTCTGTTACCAGCACTTATCAAGAAAGGTCGGAACGAAGGAAGAAGCAGGAAACGGAACATTACAAAGACATGTAAGCCTGTCTTACCAAGAATGGTCCAAGTGCAACATCTTCTCTCTTGGCTTCTTACGTCCTGTAAGAAATGAAGACGTTACTGCAATTCAGAACCATCCCCCCGGCCCCAAACAGAGCCCAACAGAGCTCAGCAGAATTCCCAGCAGTTCATTTGAGCCGAGGCCCCACAGGACTAAATATTAACTTCTCCTCAACATTGGATGCACCAAAGTTGTGACATGTTAAGCAACTTTTGTCCATTCACGCTGTGAGGAGTTAAACTTACATTTAAGCAAAACCAGCACGAATGAAAAATTAAAGGAAAACTTGTCGTGTCAAAACGGACTTAAAAATAAGAAAAGTTTACAAGCTTTTTGGTGAAAACTACGTCCCTTTTCACACCCATTTGGAAGAAATGGGTGTAAAACACAGTTCTACAATAAAACTTCAATTACTCGGAATTGAAAAAAAGTATGTCTGTAATCATCAGAGAAATGCAAATCAAAACCCCCCTGAGATACCACCTAACCCCAGGGAGAATGGCCCGCATCACAGAGTCTCAAAGCTCCAGATGCTGGCGTGGACGTGGAGGGAAGGGAACACTTTTACACTGCTGGTGGGACTGCAAACTAATACAGCGTCTATGGAAAGAAGTGTAGAGATTCCTCAAAGCACTAAAAGTTAGACTTTCCATTTGATCCTGCAATCCCATTACTAGGCATCTACCCAGAAGAACAAGAATCATTTTATTATAAGGTCATTTGCACTAGATTGTTTATTACAGCTCTATTTATAATTGGCAACATGTGAAAATGACCCAAGTGCCCATCAACCCAGGAATGGATTAACAAGCTGTGGTGTATGTACACCATGGAATACTATTCAGCCATAAAAAGATGGAGACTTGGGGCGGCATCTGTGGCTCATCAAGTAGGGCGCCAGCCCTACATACCAAAGGTGGTAGGTTCAAACCTGGCCTTGGCCGAACTGCAAACCAGAAAAATAGCCGGGTGTAGTCCCAGCTACTCGGGAGGCTGAGGCAAGAAAATTGCCTAAGCCCAGGAGTTGGAGGTTGCTGTGAGCTGTGACGCCACGGCACTCTACCGAGGGTGATAAAGTAAGACTCTGTCTCCAAAAAAAAAGATGGAGACTTTACATCTTTTGCATTAACCTGGATAGAGTTGAAACACATTCTTCTTAGTAAAGTATCACGAGAACGGAAAAGCAAGTATCCAATGTCCTCAATACTCATATGAAACCAGTAGATGATATAAGACCCTCCCACACAAGGAAAAACTCAATTCAAGATGGAGGAGAAGGGGAATGAGGGAGGGGGCAGAAGGGAGGCGACGGGGGGAAGACACAGCTATAGCAGAGCCTAATAAACACAAACATTGCACCCTACTTGTTTGTACACTGCTATTAATCTGAAAAAAAAGATGTTCAAGATAGGCAATAGAAATTGCAGTAATTATAGCTAAAAGAGTAAATTCATAAGCAGCAAGGGGAACTTGGATTCTTTCTCATGATAAGGATATCAAAACGCCTTCAAACAATGAGTAAAGTCACAGAAAGGAATGCTCTTCTGGACAGAACAGGCATTAAAAATATTGCACGCCAGGTCAGGAATGTGAAACATTTCCGTAAAAAGCCACGCAAGGAATATTTCGGGCTTTGGTACCTGGATGGTTTCTGTTACAACGACTCCACTCTGCTTTATAACGTGGAAACAGCCGTAGTTGCCATGTAAATGATTAGCCTTTACTGTTTTCGATAATACTTAGTTTTGTAGCTCGCCAGATGCTTGGGACAAGGCCAGGCATGGGCAAAATGAGACCTCATGTGCCAAATTTATTTAGTTGTCAGTAAATGGTCACCAGCATTTGTAGCAGGGATGTTCTAAATTGGTTTAAATCAGGCAGCACCCGTAGCTCAGTGGGTAGGGTGCCGACCACATACACCAAGGCTGGCAGTTTTGAACCCGGCCCGGGACCAGCTAAAACAACAATAACAATCACAACAACAACAACAAAACAGGCAGGTGGGCAGGAGCTGTGGTGAGTGCCTGTAGTCCCAGCTACTTGGGAGGCTGAGGCAAGAGAATCGCTTAAGCCCATGAGTTGGAGGTTGCTGTGAGCTGTGATGTGACAGCACTCTACAGAGGGTGACATAGTTAGACTCTGTCTCAAAAAGAAAACAAAACAGTTGGTTTAAATTGGGGAAGATATAGAGATAAGTGCCATGTACCCACCAGCTCTGTACATTTCCAGAAAGGATTTTAGTGGGGTGTGAAGCCCTGAGATTTTCTGCACAGGTTTTCATTCTGGAAGGCTTTTTCTAGGCAGGGTAAGCAGAATGGTTTGTGGCTCTTTCAGTCTTTTTTTTGTTGTTGTTCTTTCATTCTTATTCTTGTTTGCTTTCTGTCTGGCCCAGAGCTCATGAGAGGGTCCTCTCTTAATGCCGTGCGTTCTGAGGGTTTGTACAGGTGCGTGAAGACATGGTCCATACCCCGCCGAACAAGTTCACTGCCCTAAAACTCCTCTGTACCCCACCCATCAATCCCTCCCTCTTCTTATCTCTTGCCAACTACTCATCTTTCTACGGTCTCCTTAGTTTTGCTTGTTCCAGAATGTCTTAGCGTCGGAATCACAGTCTGCAGCTGAAAACCGGTTTTCAGATTCAGCTCCTTCACTTAAGAGCAAGCACTTCAGTTTCCCGGGTGGATTCATGTGGTTTGAGAGGTCGTTTCTGCTTCGCGCGGAACAGAGTCTGGATACACTGTGGTTTGTTCACCTCTGGAATTCAGGACGCCTTGGGTGCTTCTAACTTTGGGCCACACCTGCGGTGTGTGCAGCATGCTCGGAAAGTTGTCACATTGCCCCAGTGAGTTGTGACAACACAACGGCCACCCTGACCTGGGGGTGGGCTCCGAGGCGGTTGAGATAATGAGGCAGTTGGTTCCCTGAGTTCATACACACGGGGGGGGGGGGGGTGCTCAAGCTTTGAGGACGCTGTGCATGTGTCTGTTTTAGCACAGGAGGATAAATTGGGGAAGGATTTAGAGGGATAATGCCAGTAGTGGCAGCTGAGTGACCCAGAGAAGTCTCGTGGTGCTGGCCAGACATGTCCTTATGTGGGGTCTGTGTAGACCTGCAGATGAGTTTGGGGGGACATCAGAAGGTGCCAATGCCTTGTCCCTCTGTCTCTATGTTCTTTCTCTCTCCCTGTCCGTACAGATCCTGGCTGCTTATCTCAAATCCTCCTGCAAAGGTATTTGCACAAACGCCCACTGAAAGTGTTTTGTTTTTAAAGATTCCTGCATAGGTGCCCGTAGCAAAGTGGTTACAGCTCCAAATACAACGAGGCTGGTGGGTTTGAACCCAGCGCAGGCCAGGTAAGCAACGATGACAACGGCAAAAAGTAAATAAATAAATAAAAATTAAAAATAGCTGGGTGTTGTGGTGGGTGCCTATAGTCCCAGCTACTTGGGAGGCTGAGGCAAGAGAATTGCTTAAGTCCAAGAGTTTGAGGTTGCTGTGAGCTGTGGTGCCACAGCACCCTACAGAGGGCAACATAGTGAGACTATCTCAAAAAAAAAAGATTCCTGCATAAAAACAGACCTGGGTGAGGGAAGGGGAAGCTGGGCGTGGTGGCTCACACCTGTAATCCCAGCACTCTGGGAGGCCGAGGCAGGTGGATCCCTCGAGCTCAAGAGTTTGAGACCAGCCTGAGCAAGAGGGAAACCCCCATCTCTACTTAAAATAGAAAAACTAGCTGAGCATGGTGGCAGGTGCCTGTAGCCTCAGCTACTCAGGAGCTAAGGCAAGAAGATTGTTTGAAGCCAGGAGTCTGAAGTTGCTGTGAGCTATGATGATGCCATGGCATTCTACCCAGGTGACAGAGTGAGACTCTGTCCCTCCCAAAAAGAAAAAATTGTAAATGTATTACATTTATATATGCTCATTGGAAACTTCCAGCAACTTCGGGCCTAATATTTACTCTGGGTCACTACAAGCATTTCTCTTGAAGATCAGTTGGAGTCCAGGGGCAGAGAAAAGGCCCCAGATTTCTCCTCCCATGGCTGAAACTCCTAACAGTTTGTTCCATTTTCTTCTGCTCTTCATATAAACGCATGATCACACAGCCTCTGTCTTGGCTTAGAACTTTGCACAGACAACTAGTATTTTTTTTTTTTTAATTGAAACCCATTGTCTTTCCCTGGAAACTGGTTTTGCCCCCCTGAAGGCTCAGACCAGCGAAGTCCCACCCAAGGTCAGGCCAGTGAAGTCCCACCCAAGGTCAGGGTCCACAAAGATAAAGAGGAATTCGGAGCCCTTCGGTTCTGTTCCTGCACATACCCCGGGGGGCCTCGCAGCCCTGTGGACCTGGCAAATCCCGTCCTCAGCCTGTCCCAAGCACGACCCACCACATGGGATCAGAGCCTTGCAATGCCCCTAAAGCCACTCTCGCTTCCCAAGACTCCGCTGTTAATCTTTCATCTCATCTCTAAACACAGCTAAACTCAATCAAATACAAATATAAACACAATGAATGGCACAAAAACAGACTGTTTCCTCAATTCTGGGAACAACCCAGGACGTCCACTTTTCACCAGCATTATTCAACGCAGGCCTGGAAGTCACAGCCGGAGGGTTCCAGACGCAGGGCATCCAAATTGCAGGGGAACAAGTCAAATTATCTCTATTTGCAGATGACACAGGCTTGTATTTAGGGATAATCTAAAGAATCCACCATAAAGCTTTTTAGAACTGATAAACACATTTAGTAAAGTCTCTGGATGCAGAAGCCACGTATGAAAATCAATAGCGTTTCTTCGTAGTGACAGAGAAAGATCTAAATTAGGAATAAATCAGCTAGGAAATGAAGTAAGAGACGGGAGCTTGGTGCTTGTAGCACATTGGTTATGGCGCCAGCCACTTACACCGAGGCTGACGGGTTCAAACCCGCCTGGGCCTCCTAAACAACAATGACAACTGCAACAAAAACATAGCCAGGCATTGTGGCGGGCGCCTATAGTCCCAGCTACTTGGGAGGCTGAGGCAAGAGAATCGCTTGAGCCCAAGAGTTTGAGGTTGCTGTGAGCTGTGATCGCACAGCACTTTACCCAGGGTGACAAAGTGAGACTCTGTCTCAAAACAAAATAAAATACAAAGAAAGAAAGAAGTGGGGAAATATCACAAGACCTTAAAATTGCTTTACCACCAACAATTTTCTGCCTGCTGAAAAAAAAAAAATGAAATAAACAAGAGCCTGTGGTTCAAGGAGAAGGGTGATCGCCCCATATACCAGAGGCGATGAGTTCAAACCCAGCCCCAGCCAAAAACTGCAAAAAAAAAAAAAAAAAAAAGAAAGAAACAGATAAACAGGTATCACCCACGGTCTGCTGTTTACAGAACAGACGGAAGACATGATTGTGATTCTAATATGGTCACAGGCAGAGAGAGACGGATTTAAAATTGCACGTGGAGAGAAAATAGCAGTAATTGAGAATTTTAATACCTGACTCAATTTTGTTTGATGACACAACGCTGATGTCCAGAACATAATGAATGAAAGAAAAATACTGTACGAATGTAAGAAGGGAAGAAACGTGAAAACAAAATATGGGAATACTGTTTACAGCAAACCAGCCCGGCAGCGATTCACCTCTGGGTGTGGAGATTCAGGGAAAAGTCTTCTTTGTCCAATTCCTCTCTCCCCTTTGGTCCCGCAATGAGTTACGTATTTCTTTTATATAAAAAAAGAGATGGAAATAAAGGTAGCGAATAAACTCAGTTTTGGAAAGCAGGAGACCGAGGTGATATGGAGAGTGGGTCCTTTCCTGGAGGTGAGAAAATGCATCCACCATTCTGCAGAAAAGAACCGAATCCCCAGGACTCTGAGACTCGGTTACTTTTCTACTTTGTGCAAACAAACTGGGCCATTAGTCATGGATAAAGAGAAAGCCGCAAGCTGTTTGCTCATCGGAGCCTGGCACAGAGTAAAAGTCCAGCCTGCTCTGTTGGAGAACATTCACAGCACGCCCCTCTGCCTGGGATTTCCTCCTGAACCCCCAAATCAAAGACAAGAGAATTCCTTCCCAAAGGAAGCACATTTGAATGCAGGAAGCATTTGCACAGGGCTTTGGGCTGGGAATGATTGATTGCCGGTTTGCTTTTCCTTGGGTGGGAGCAGATGGGAGATTAGACGGACAGCATAGACTCACCGGACAGGACATCCCAGCCTGGGGGAGCTCAGTGCCAGGCCTGTGTCCACCACAGCAGGTGGACAGTCTCCTTATGGTTGCCCAGGCTAGAGTGCCGTGGCATCATAGCTCACAGCAACCTCAAACTCGTGGGCTCAAGTGATCCTCCTGCCTCAGCCTCCCAAGTAGGTGGGATTACAGGTGCCCACCACCATGCCTGGCTAATTTGTCTATATTTTTGGTAGGGATGAAGTCTCACTTTTGCTCAGGCTGGTCTCAAAATCGTGAGGTCAAATGATCCTCTAGCCTCAGCCTCCCAGAGTGCTGAGGTATGAGCCACTGTCCCGTCAAATCTCCTTATGTTTTTAAATGGTTATCGGCATTACCCACCGGAGGCAGTGTGCTGGGAAAAATTATAGCCAGGCGATGCTGATTAAAAAATAAGAAAAAACCAGGTGGGGCACAGTGGTCCACGTCTGTAATCGTAGCACTCTGAGAGGCCGAGACATGTGGATTGCTTGAGTTCAGGACTTCGAGACCAGCCTGAGCAAGAGTGAGATGCTGCCTCTACCAAAAATAGGGAAAAAAACTAGCTGGGTGTTGTGGCAGGTGCCTGTAGTCCCAGCTACTCAGGAGACTGAAGCAGTAGGATTGCTTGAGGCCGGGAGTTTGAAGTTGCTGTGAGCTGTGACGATGCCACGGCACTCTACCCAGGGTGACAAAATGAGACTCTGTCACCAAAAAAGAAAGAAAGAAAGAAAAAAAAACCTAAAGCAGAAAGGATACAGGAGGCAGTCAGCAGTTTATAAACACCTGGGACAAATGTGATTGGAATTGTACTACTCTGTGGTCTGGAACCCTGCTAAAGGGCCCATGTTTAATCACCACTCTTGACTTTGTAAAGACGGCCGTTGAGTTGAGCTCAGCCCGATCGCTCCTCACAATGTTGGTAAAGCAGCCACAAGCCTGGGTCTGT
>CAUYRH010083017.1:0-20264 GCA_963574655.1 Perodicticus potto | reverse complement strand
GTCCTATGACTTATAGAAATAGTACTATGCTCTTCTACACTTATCAGTAAGGTGCCTGGAGCAGACATAAATCCACTTGATCATTCTAGGACGACACCAAAGTTTGATGGTGCCTAGTAAGTCGTGGAGGTCTACTATGAGCTCTGGGAACCAAGTACCTCTAGGGTGAATTCCAGAGGTTTGGCTGACTATGGTTCCTGTGCTAACATGAGTAACCAGCCGTGTTACTTGGATGGGACAATGGGGGTTGGCAGTGAGAGAAATAGACAATAAGGCAGAGCAAGTCAATAAGTGATACACATACAGTGACCTCAGGGGTCCTGGCATTTCTGCAGCTTGAGTTTTAGTGGATTGTCAGTGTCCGAGCAGAGTTTCCACTGGAGAGTGTAGTCCTCTTTAGTGGCGAACGGGTCATGTGATGCATCCAGGAGGTGATACCGTCAACCTTGAGTGTGGTGGGAGTGACGAGGATGACAGTGTACAGGCCTTTCCACCAGGGATCCAGCACTTCTTGCCAGTGACGGTTCACATACACCAGTCTCCAGGTCAGAAGGCGTGTGGTTCAGGGACCGGTCCTGAGCTATAGAGAGCTATGAGTTTCTCCCAATCAGCTCGCTGTGCCTTTTGGTAAAAATGCAAGGTTACTGCATAATCTTTCCAAGTTTTAAGATCTTGGTCCTCTGAGGTGAGGGCTTTGCAATGCAACTTAGGGATTATAAGGGGTTGTCTCCCAAAGAGAATTTCATAGGGAGTTTTCCCTATCAAGTAGGGTGAGTTTAGCACCCTGTACAGGGCAAAGGGGAGGAGAGACACCCAGTCACTGCCAGTCTCCATGATTAATTTAGTCAGGGTCTCTTTTAGAGTGCAGTTCATCCGCTGAACCTGCCCTGAAATTTGGGGCCGATAAGTACAATGTAATTTCCAATTAGTCCCCAAGGCTTCTGCTAAACTCTGCACTATCTGAGAAGCAAAGGCTGGGCCATTATCTGACCTATCTGATTAGGAATTCCAAACCTAGGCATTATGTCTTCTAAAATTTGTTTTACTACTACCTGTGCAGTCTCATTTTTCGTAGGAAATGCTTCTACCCATCCTGAGAAAGTGTCTACAAAAACAAGGAGGTATTTATATCCATATTTACCTGGCTTAACTTCAGTAAAGTCCACTTCCCAGTACTCACCTGGCTTTGTTCCACGCTCCCTGGACCCTGGATTGTGGGGCTAGATACACTGTTAGTTATAATACATACTTTGCATGAGGCTATGACTTCATCAATTTTGGTATTCTGGTTTTGTATCTTGATTTTGGTGTGGCGCAGCAAGTCCTTCATCTTGTGTGACCCCAGGTGGGTGGAGGAGTGGATTTTATGGAGAATTTCCTGTCCTAGTTTTGCCAGCACAAGCACTTTATTATCACAGGTGATGTACCATCCATTATACTTCTCAGGAGAGTGTGCCTGTGGGATTTGCTTTATCCATTGTAAGTCCTCCAGAGTATACTCCGGAGATAGAGGGAGCGTTGGGGGCCCAGGATTTGGCAACGTGGTAGTAGGAAGCTCTTGGGTGACTGAAATAGCTATGGTCTTGGCAACCTGGTTGGCTCGCCGGTTGCCTTTGGCTATAGGGGAATCGCCCCGCTGATGGCCTGGGCAGTGGATGATGGCTAGCTTCTGGGGAAGCCATAAGACTTTTAGGAGGTTAAGTATTTCTTCTTTATTCTTAACCGTCTTTCCTTCTGCCGTTAGGAGCCCTCTGTCCTGATAAATTGCCCCATGTATGTGGGCAGTGGCATATCGGCTATCATTATAGATATTAAGTCTCAGGCCTTTTCCCAAGGTCATAGCTTGTGTTAGGGCTATAAGCTCAGCCTTTTGAGTTGACGTTCTAGCCGGGCAGGGCTCTGCCCAAACAGTCTCAGTCTCAGACACTACTGCTGCCCCTGCGTACCTGCATCCATTTTGTATGAAGCTGCTCCCATCTGTGTACCAAGTGGCTTCTGCATCAGGGAGAGGCTGATCTGTAAGGTCCTGACGTATGCTGTGGACCTGGGCCAGGATGTTGACACAGTCATGCAGGGGGGCATCTAGGTCCGGGACTGGCAGTAGGGTTGCTGGATTGAGAGAGGTCTATGGCAGAAATCGGATTTGTGGAGGATTTAATAAAAGGCCCTGGTAGTGGGTGAGCCGGGCATTGCTAATCCACCGATCCAGTGGCTGTTTGAGGACTCCCTCAAGAGGATGAGGGGTCGTGATCACCAGCTTCTGCCTTAAAGTCAATTTATCTGCATCTTTAACTAGCAATGCAGTAGCTGCAATGATGCGTTAGCATGGGGGCCAGCCTGCTGCTACAGGATCTAGTTTCTTTGACAAGTAAGCGACCGGCTGGATCCAGGGACCAAGCGACTGAGCAAGCACCCCTTTTGCTATGCCTTTGTGTTCATCTACATACACATGAAAGGGCTTGGTAATATGTGGGAGTCCCAGGGTCGGGGCTGAGAGCAAGGCTTGTTTCAGTGCCCGGAAAGCTTCCTCTTGTTCTGTGGTCCATTGAAAAGGCAAGCTGTCCCTGGTGGCCTCATAAAGGGGTTTTGCTATCTCTGCAAACCCTGGAATCCATAGGCGACGGAACTCAGCCGACCCCAGGAACTCTCGCACTCCCCGCTGTGTGGTCGGGGGAGGGATTTTCAGGACTGTCTCTTTCCTTGCCTGCCCATCTTTAAGGATGTAACCTAAATAACTCACAGTTTGTTGACAAATCTGAGCTTTCTTGGCAGAGGCCCTGTACTCCAGAGCTCCCAATGCAGTTAGTAAGTCCTGGGTGCCTTGGTGACACTCTGCTTCTGTCTCGGCTGCAATCAGAATGTCATCTACATACTGTAAAAGAGTCAGGTGAGGGTGCTGCTGCCAGTACTCACTCAGGTCTTCATGTAAGCCTTCATCGAAGATGGTGGGGGAGTTCTTGAACCCTTGTGGCAGCCGAGTCCAGGTAAGCTGACCATGGATTCCCTGCTCGTCGTTGTTCCATTCAAAAGCGAACATCGCCTGGCTCTGGGGAGCCAATGGGAGACTGAAGAAGGCATCTTTTAAATCAAGGACAGTGTACCATACCCGATCTGGGGTGAGAGCACTCAATAGTGTGTAAGGGTTTGGGACAGTGGGGTGGATGTCCAGTACCCATTTGTTGACCTCTCTCAAGTCCTGGACTGATCTATAATCATTGTTAATGGTTTCTTTACAGGCAGCCGGGGAGTGTTCCATGCCAATTGACAGGTTACTAGTATCCCGCTCTTAAAATGTCTCTGAATGTGGGGCGTGATGCCCTGCCAGGCCTCTTGGGACATGGGATACTGCTGCAACCTTACGGGTTCAGCCATTGGTTTGAGCTCTACAATGACCGGTGGTTGGTGGGTGGCTAGTCCCATCCCCCCAGTCTCGGCCCAGGTGAGTGCTTAAGTTCTCAGCCATATGGTGACATCCGTTGACTGGTGGCCCTCAGGTTGCTGCTGATATACCCTGTACTCATCTTCAAGTTGAAGGGTGAGTACTTGTATGGAGCTCCCATACTGGTCTATGACAAGGGGTCCCTTATCTTTAAAGAGGATATGAGCTCCTAACTTGGTCAGGATGTCTCGCCCGAGAAGAGGGTACGGGCAGACTGGAATGACCATGAATGCGTGGGATACCTGGCCCGTGCCTAAGTCCACAGTTCTTCAGGTAGTCCATGAATATTGTTTGATGCCTATGGCCCCTTGGACCCATGACTTCTGGGTATCCATAGGGCCATGGTCCTGGGTCAAGACTGAATGCTGCCCGGTATCCACTAGGAAATTTATTGGGGTCCCCTCCACTCTGAGAGTTACCCGGGGCTCTGGAAGGGGTGATGAGCGCTGACCCCCCTATCCTTCGAGCCTGCTTAGCTCCAAGACTGGTACTAAGAGGGGCATGAAGGTCTGGGCATCTCTTTTGGGGGGCACTCACAGGCCCAGTGTCTATGTTCCTTTCAACAGGCACACTGGTCCTTCTGGAGGTGGTGCCTTTCCCCACCTGGGGACCTCTCCTTACCTCCTGCTACTAGTTGGTGCAGTTGCCTTTCTTTTTCATCTGGAGTCAAGGCAGTGGAGGCTAGGAGGATCCTGGCCAATTCCTGGGTTTGTCTCTTAGCTGAATTTTTTGTCTGCCTTTCTTCAGGGGTCTCTCGGCTGTTGTAGACTTTTCAGTGACTTCTAAGAGGTCCTGTAAAGACTTCTTGCCCAGTCTATCTATTCTCTGCAACTTACGTTTAATGTCTGGGGCTGACTGATTAACAAAGAACATGATAACTGCTGCTCTATTCTCTACAGCTTCAGGGGGGTGTGCATGCGGAATGCCTCCATTATCCTTTCTAAGAAAGCAGTGGGGGGCTCTGTCTTGTCTTGCTGCACATTACCTACCTTAGCCAAGTTAGTCGGCTTTCTGGCTGCTTTACGGAGTCCCCGCATTAGAGTCTGGCGGTAAACCTGAAGTCTCCCCTGCTCTTCTCCTGTATTAAAATTCCACTCTGGGCACTTGAGGGGGAAGGCTGCATCTGTGAGAACCTGATTGGTAGTGGGGTTCCCATGTGGACCCTCAACAAACTTCCTGGCCTCAGTCACTATGCAGTTGCGCTCCTTGGTGGTGAAAAGGACCTGTAAGAGCTGTTGACAATCATCCCAAGTGGGCTGATGAGTAAAAAGTATGGAGTCTAAGAGGTCAATCAAGGCAGTAGGTTTTTCAGAGAATTTAGGATTCTGCATTTTCCAGTAATAAAGATCACTTGTAGCAAAGGGCCAATAGTGATATTCCTGGTTCGGGGGGTTTGCTTCATCAGGGGGTCCTACTGCAGGAGGACCCACTGTGTGAAGGGGCAGCACAGTGGAGTCTGCTGCCTGATCACGTAGAGCTCTATGGCGGGTGTGGGGTGGGCTCTGGAGGCTACTCCCTGAAGGTAGGGCTGGAGTGGCCTCATTGCCTGGCAGACTCAGAGGGACAGGTGCCCCCTGGGCTGAAGTGGCCTTGTTGTCTGGTGGACTCAGAGGGACAGATGACCCCCAAGGTGAGGGTTGACAAGGAAGGGGAAAGAGCACTTCTGGATGGTTTTCTCCTTGGAGGACTGTGGGAGGGGCAGTAGGTTCAGGAGACTTCTCTTTTTTTTTTACTGTAAGGCTAGGAGCTTGGCTGCTTCTTTGTCTGCTGGGGGAAGAAAAGGTTTTAACCATGATGGAGGGTCCTCCATGAGGTCCTGCCAAGCAGTTAAATATGGGATCTGATCCGGGTGCCCGGTCCCAGATCAGTAGACTTTATCTTTGACCTGAAAGATAGTGGGGAGATGGAAAGTGCCTGCTGGTGGCCATCCAGTGCTTAACGCAGGCCATTCATTCCTGCAAAGAGTTAAAAGTTTATTTTTAGACACGTTGAAACTGTACTCTCGGCTTTGTCTTTGAAATCCTGGAAATTAGCCAAAGTTAGGGAAAGGGGCATCGTCTGTGTCTGTCCCATGCTGCCCTCCAAATATAACAAGACACACACAAAACAAATAGCACACAAGACACCCCCAGATAGCAAGAGCCTGCCTTTGCAGGTTTCCAGGCAAAACTGTAAATGAGACAAAGGTGTAGTTCCGTTTGGCAGTCGCAACCTGCCTTGTCTCTCCACTAGAGGAAATGCCTGGTCTTCATGACCAAAGACTGAGGTTTCCACGTCCCAGTCCCCCATTCACGGGGCATTTCCTACTCCTACTCTGTCGGGGATTCCACATCCCGACTGCAGAATTAATGGATGAAACCAACACAGAACAGAACAAGACAAATAGACAATGCCGGCACACACGCACTCACCTCTGGAGTAGGTTCTTGGTGATTTTGGGGGGACTCCCCGTACAGGCCACCAAATGTTGTGCCTAAATCGTAGAGTCCCTTCTCCAAATCACCCATTAACCAATTCTGATGCAAAAGCAAGAGGCAAAAAAAAATTTATTGGTTAACCAAGGCTTTCCGCTCCTGGCAAGGCAGGATAGCAAAAAAGCCTCACCCGCTGAGGGAAGAGCAGTTTTAAGGGTACAGAAAGGAACAAAGGGAGGGAGTGTTGGGGAGAACTGCTGGGGAGAGCTGATAGGGGGCATAAGGGCCTGGGGAAATATTTACTATCAAGATGGCCTGGGGAAATAGCTACTATCAAGATGGCCTGGGGGAATATTTACTATTAAGATGGCCTAGTGTTAAACACCCTTATCGTGTGGGGCGGACATACTGGAGCCACAGGTGGGGGAGGAAGCAGGCTGCCTATCACCTTGGTATTTGGGTGTAAATTAGCTCTTTGGTATGCAGCCATAAATTAACCTTTGATGTGTAGATGCAAATCGAAGGCTGGGGGCAAGGTAGAATTAGTTTTAACAAAATGGAATCAGCTTGGTCTTTCATGACCACATGGATGAACCCAACAGACTTTAGGATTACATTCAGTGAAAAAAACAAGACAGAAAAGAGTAAATACCTCATGATACTACTTATACAAAAATTAAAACTAGAATCATAGAAGCAGAGGATAGAACTGTTTTTACTAGGGACCGGAAGCATGAGGAAATGATGAAATACTAGTCTAAAGTTACAAAATTTCAGTCATACAAAACGATTAAGTCTTAGATTTACTCTTAGCATAGACCTAAGAGTTAATAATTCTTTGATTTATACTGAAATATTTGCCAAAAGGGTAGATAAAATGTTAAAAGTTCTTAACACACACACCCAGTAAACAAGGAGGTAGGAATATTTAAGAGGTGATAGGTAAGTTTATGTCATAGAATGTACTAATGTTTTCATTGCTATATACTTATGTCTAAATTTATTAAGTTATGCATATTAAACACGCACAGTTTTCATATGTTTACCATACTTCAATAAAATGGTTTTAAAAAGTTAATAAAAAACATAGTAAAGACCTGAGAATAGCCATTCCATGCAGATGATCCTTAATAACACTATCAGCAAGTTTGTAATCAGAAACATTGTAAAATAGAAAGCAGCAGATTGATTTATTTAAAGTGCCGAAAATATAAAAATAGTCAACCAAAAATTTAACATCCAGAAAAACTGTTTTTCACATATGAAGGCGACATTAAGACATTTCTTAATGAGAGAATGTGACCTCACTAGACCTGTCCTGCTAAAAAGAGTCTTTAATGTTAAATTGAAAAGAAGCTAAATATTAACTCAAAGGTGAATCATGAATAAAGAACTCAAGAAAAGAACAATACATGAGAAGGTATGAAAGCTAGAGCATTATTATTTTAGCTTACAAAGACACTTGTTATTTTCTACATAGTTTAAAATATAAATGCATACATCTACATAAATAATTATTAATATATGCTGTTGTGATCACAGTGAATTATGGCATAATTTGCAATATCAATAATGGAATAAGGGAAGAATGCAAAAATTTTTAGGAACAGAGTTTTAATATAGTGATCACAATGATTACTTTTTTTGTTAAATGATAACTATGTATATTTATGGGGCACAATGTGCTGATTTGACATACAATGTGGAATGCTTACATCAAACTGATTAACATAACTATCACCTCACTTACTTACTTGTTGTGGTAAGACATATATACTCTACTCTTAGTAGTTTTGAATGTACCACTGCATTGTGCACAACGGGTAAGCAGGTGAGGTCCCACCAAATACCTCCCTCCTTTCATCCTCCCCTCTCCCCTTTTCCTCCTCTCACCTCCTTCTTTCTTGATGATAGTTGTGTTTTATCATTTGTATAACTGTGTAGGTGATTATGTATTGGTTTCATGATAGTATTGTGTACATTGGATACTTTTTCCCCATTCTTGAGATACTCTACTCAAAAGAATATGAAACATAAAAGATGCAAAATCTTCATTATTTTACAGCTGTATAGTATTCCACAGTATACATATACCACAATTTGTTAATCCATTCTTGGGTTGATGGGCATTTTGGCTGCTTCCATGACTTTGCAATTATAAATTGGGCTGCAGTAAGCATTTAAGTGCAAATGTCTTTGTTATAAAATGATTTTTGGTCATCTGGTTAGATACATAGTAGAGGAATTGCAGGATCTAATGGTAGGTCTACTTTTAATGATTACTTTTATGTGTCAACTACACCAGGCCAAGAATACTAAGATAGCTAATAAAACGGGATTTGGGGGCGTGTTTGTGAATGCGTTTCCAGAGGAGTTTGGCATGTAAATTGATGGGGTTAGTATAATCCATTCAGAATGCAGGAAGTGCAAATTTTCCCTTTGAGATAGGACTGTCATCTTCTCTTACCATTTGGTCCTTAGTACCCTTGACTGGCAAGTCAGACCAGAACTGACATCATTATTACAATTTTCAGGCCTTTAGACTTGATCTGGAACTTTGAATATTGGTTCCTCTTGCTCTCATACCATCTAATTTGGACTGAGATACAACTCTGGTTTTCCTGTTTCTCCAGCTTACAAATGGTAGATTGTAGAATTTACCCTCCATAACAGTGTGAGCCAACTTCTATTAACTGGCTTTTTTTATCTTTAATAATGATGATAGAAACCAAAATAGAGCTTGGTTCAACATACTATTATCAGAAAAAAATAAAAAAATAAAAAGATTTTAAATTCCGGGAGTTTACAACTTTTATTAGCTAGCAAAATAGGAATAAACCAAACCCAAAGACAGCTAAAAGAATATAATAAAATATTAGAGTGGAGGTAGAATAAAATAAAAAATAACAAAAACAATAGAGGCAATCAGTAAAAACATAGGCTGATTATTTGAAAAGTTCAAAAAAATTGATAAACACTTTAGCTAGACTAATGAAATAAAAATAAAATAAAAGTCATGTACCTCAAACCAGAAATAAAAGAGGACACATCCTTATCATTTTTACAGAGATAAAAATGATTATAAGGGAGTAATATGAAATATTGTACACCAGCAAATTAGATAAACTGGAAGAAATGAACATTTTCTTGATACACACAAATTACCTACATTGACTGAGAAGAAATAGAATATAACAAGCAAAAGGTTAGATTTGTAATCAAAAACTTCTGAAAAAATAAATACTCTGGATGAGATAAAGGCACAAATAAATTCTACCAATCATTTAGAAAAGAATTAACACCAATCCTTCTCAAATTCTTTCATATAACGTACTGAAAATAATTCCTAATTAATTCTATGAGGATAGCATCAGGCTGATGCCAAAGCAAGATAAAGATGAAAGAAAAAGGTTGGGGGGTGGAGTGGGAGGGAAGGAAGGTAGGAAGGACGGAAGGAAATGTGACTTACAAAATCCTGGAAAGATGAGTCCAGTAGTATTTTATTTACCATGATCAATTATGATTTGTCTTAGGACAGCAAGGACAATTCAACATAAGGAAATCTATCCATGTACTTTATTATATTAAGAGAGCAAAGGAGATGAAATTGCAAAGATTATCTGAATTCACAAAAAAATAAGCACTTGACAAAATCTAAAATCTACTCTTGATTAAAAAAAATGGTCTCCGAAAATTATGAGCAGAAGGAAAATTTTTCAACTTAATAAAAGACATTTATAAAAAAACTCATAGCCAACATTTTCAATAATGAAAACTAAAAATTCCCCCATAAGTTTGTCTGTAAAGACAAAGGTATTCATTTTCACTGCTGTTATTCAAAATTGCCCTGAAAAATTTAGTTAGAGCTGTCAGATAAGAAAAATATATAAATAAATAAATAAAATGCATTCAAATTGGAAAGGAAGAGGTAACACTATCTCTTTTTGTAGATTATATGAATTCACAGAATCCACAAAAAAAGCTCTTAGAATTGATATCTGAATTCAGTAAATTGCTTTGTACAAAATCAGCACTGAAAAACTTCCTAACTTTTTTAACTGTAGCAATATATAACAACTTATAACTTGCTAATATATTTTGTACTGTAGGAATATACAACAAATATATAACAAATTATAATAAGAAAATTATAAATTGAATAACATATATGATGGCGTCTGTAGAAATAAATGCTTAGGAATAAAACTAAACAAGGAATTTAAAGCTTTGCAAAATGAAAACTACAAAATATTTCAGAAATAAATTAAATAAGATTTAAATAAAAGGAAAGACATACCATATTCATGAAAAGAAAAGAACATTAAGATGTCAGTACTATGAAAAACTATGAATTTTGTTAAGAATTCAACTCAATTCCTAACAAAAAGAGCTATTTCACAGAAATGAAAGAGCCCATCTTCAAAATATAAAAATGTAAAAATCCCCAAATCAACAAACTATCCTGAAAAAAAGAAAAACAAAGAGTAAATTTGGAGGACCAAGAGTGTTGAACTTTGAAACTTACTGCAAAGATACTGTGATTAAGACAGAATAGCATTAGCACAAGAATAGACAACAGACTAGAGCCCAGAAATAAATCTTCACATAAGTGGTACATTGAGTTTTCACAAAACTGGCAGAGTAGTCCAACCTTTTGGCTTCTCTGGGCCAGTTTGGAAGAAGAGTTGTCTTGGGCACATGTTACATGCATAAACACAAGCTGATGAGCCAAAGCTTAGTTCCCTGCATAATTTTGTGATATGAGCCACTGGAAATAATGAAAAAAGTCCTCAGACACTAATTCTTATCATGCAGTGGCCAAAAATCAGTGTCTTTTAAAATTATTGAGCAGGTCCCACGTTGGGGATCACTAATATAGCAAACTGTACATATGTAAGCAATAAAATGTCTTTTTTGATATTTTTTATTATAAAAGTAAAAGTTGGCAACATCAAACTAGTGTGATATTTGACATTGTATTTGAAAACTAATGCATCACCTGGCACTCCACTATAAGACAAATCTGGGGCTCTTGAGAACCAGTGGGCTGGATGACAGGCAAGGAGGGAGACCTCCAACCCCCACCAGAGGCTCCAATAGCCAAAAAGGCTGGACAACTGCTGAGGAGACACCTGTGTCTTGCTGTCTCCTTCACTTTACACTTAGGACTAAATGTGGAGCCCCCATTTCCTATGCCTAGGTCAATTTCTTGTGAATTTCCTAGGCCTCAATTCCATGAATGGACTGTATCCATTCATTGATGCACTCATTCACCTTGCTCCCCGCGGAAGGAACTGTATTCATTCGTTTCCTGGCCAAGGAACACATACACCTATATATACCCTGACACTAAAGGCCTAAAGAAGGAGACGGGGAAAGACCAGGAGAGGAACGGAGAGAGCTTCTCTCTCCCTACTTGAATTCTCTCCCTCTACCAGGAGCTTTAGTGTTTTCTGTATTCTTTTCTGTAAATAAATTCTGTCTTACCACTGGGGGGCGAGGAGGGAAATAATGTAATGAAGAATAATAAAATACATGTATTTTTAAAAAATAAAATAATAAAATAAAATACTTGCCAGTTTAAGTATTTGGGTAAATACACATATATACCCACCATTTATATTTTTACAAAAACAGTACTAAGATAATTATCTATCTTCACAATTTAAAACAATGGTAACAATGAGAATAATTTTTACCAAGCACTGACAGTGTGCAGGCACTATTTTCTGTACTTAAAATATAAGGAATTATTCTTTAATCTCCACAGCAAATCTTCTAGGTAATACTATTATCCCACTTTTTACCAAGGATGGAACAGAAGCACATAAGAGTTCTTTAAATTTCCCAAAGCCACACAGCTAGTAAATCATAGAGTCATTTAGTTATATTTGTGACTGGCAATTTTAAAAGATTATTAAAAGGACATGATGCATTTGGTCTCAGGGAAGCTAATGTGATACAACAGAGGTACTGAATTATTATAAACTACAAACAAAATGACATTGTTTTACAAGATCCAAGAAAAGAAACTTTAGTAGAACAGCCAATCCTCTGGGCTAGGCAAATCTCTCAACAGGGAGAGGAAGGAATTGTGCAGAGAGGTCTCAGGTACTGGGCAAAATGCCAGCAAGAGCAAATTCCTACATTTAGAAAAATGCCACAGGACCATAATGTAATAGCAAAAGAACATTTTCTATCACATAAAGCCGTGAACTATCACAGTTACCATATTGAGAGACTTTAAAGCATTTTAAAAATGATTAAAACATTTAAAAGTCAACACATTATAAAAACAATATTCTACCTTTTATAACATCAACAAAAGGAACTATTATTACATCAACTCATAACTAGAGATTTTCTATTCCTATGCAAAAACCTATTAGTGAGCAATGAAATATTAATAGCAAGAACATAGTTGCATCTTTGGCATCTGACCAAGTTTAAGCCATTAGTATATCATGTATTTATGCCAAAAAAAATCCAAGTATAGCATTTATTTGTTCTCTCCCTGATAAACGCTAACTCACAAGTCTGTTGGATTATTCTAGAATGTATTACAACATCTTAAGAATCTGCACACTGCACTTACATCCCGAATGAGAAAATGACCTGCAACACTTAGGGCTCTCCCAGTATCCTAGGGATCTGTACAATATCCTCTCTAAAAATAAATGTAGAGAAACATTATTTAACAAATAAAAGATTTGCATTGACCTTTTCCATCCAACCAACTGTTCTCCCAGGAGGCCCTCTTGTTCTGACCTTTCCTTAACAACACATTGATTCCTGCCCATTCCCTGACCTGCAATAAGGATACATTTGAAAGGAGTTTGACTTTTCAAAAATTTAGGGGAGAAAAGCTTAGGATGGAAATATCAAATAGATAAAAGCATTGAGTTGAGTCCAAAATCTCATTTTGTATTTGTCTTGTACTTCCTTTTCACATCCAGTATCACGTTTTAGTAAAGGAAGTAATATTTATATTGCTTTATAAGGAGAAGTGAGTCACATAGAAATGAATGTCTGAAGTGACCCAGCTATTCAGTAACATAACTGGAATCCAATTTTCAAGTATCCCACTCAGACCTTGGCTCCTTCAGATACAGTACTTTCTAGCTCTGCCTTCACAGTACGATAGAAATTAGATCGCTTATTTAAAACTGAAACTGATCAGTGACAACACTCTGGGTTTCTCCTCACTGGATACCAAGTCTGTTGCCAGATGCATTGAAGCTTCACAATGACAGAAGACTGAGCATGGGGGTAGGGTATCTTTCCAAGAGGAAAAAATTTATAATTATTTATTTTGAGGAAATGGTAAAAATAGAATAAGATTACAATGCATTCCATTTTGAGTTCACATTTTAATAACTGTTCCAAATTTACTGATGATACATTCTCCATTTAAATTCATAAAAATATGTTGCTAGTCACAGTGACTAGTTTAATGCCTAAATTTTGGGGGGTTATTATTATTTTTATATTCTAAAACATGAAATATAAATCTATTTTAACTGCTAGTTGTCATTTCATACATTTAATTGTATTGTCCTTTCAATAATTCCATTTTAGCTTTTTATAGATAAAATATTGCCTACGATTCCAAGTAGGAAACCACTCAATGTTTTTATGAATAGAACCAATACATTTTCTCTGAATGAACCAACTATGGTTGGTTCAAATATACTAATATTTGAATGATCATGTATGATGGGTTTAAAAAATAAAGCAACGTCTAAGGAACTCTGTCTGGAGTAGAAGTCTGTTGTAGGTTGTCTGTACTTGGCCCAGGTATAGTTAAGCACAAGTAAAAAAGTAAAACTTGACTAAACCTTCACATTCTTTGAGTGCCTCTTGTCTAATCCATAAGGCTATCTACATTGTTAAGAGAGTGAAGATCCTTTCTGTCAAGTTTCTCGAACTTGGTCTCAAATACCTAGTTCATCCTGTAGAGGACAGTTAATGTCAAGCAAGGGTTAATAACTCAGGTTTTCTAGCTCTGCCTGCATAGTATGATAGAAATTAGATTGCCTATTTAAAACTGAAACAGACCAGTCACAATGCTCTGGACTTCTCCCGACTCCTGATGTCAATTCTGTTGCCAAATGCATTGAAGTTTCACAATGAAGCTTCCCATCTTTCTCCAGCTATTCCAAGGCATCCTCCTTCAGATGTTGATGATGGGACAAAAGCCTGCTGGAACTCTAAAGAGTGTTGGAGCCATTCTTAACATGGAAAATAACTAACTTTTCCTTAGTGGTAAACAGATGCTATTTCTAGAATTAGCATCAATTTTGTTGTTGTTATTTTAAAACCGAAATGTTCCATTTGCAGTTAAATAGCCTCACTATTTAAAGTTACAGGGAAGATGAAAGAGAGGAAGAACGGAATAATGGAAAGAAAGTGAAAGTCAGAAAGCAGGTCTGGCTAAGTTTCTCCAGCCCAAACCACAGCTTTTAGTAATCTGTGTCCCAAGTACCTATCCAAACAGAATGGCTGGCATATTAACAGGTTTCCAGTAAACATTTGCTAAACTCAGATGTTGCATTTTCTACTATGTTCTCTCTGAGCCTCAATTTCTTCATCACAAAATAAAGAGGACAGGGGACATCTTAGTAAAATTTCAGCTTTAAAACTGTATGAATTCTTGCTAGGTCTCATTCAAAGTAAACCAAATCTTGGAATGAGAAGACGCAATAGTTGTAGCTTAAGAAACACTGTTAAGTTCACTAAATTGAAGCATTTCACCAATTTTATCATTCTTAATATCACCAAAATCTGTTTCTGCTAAAGTTATTTTCAGGACCTCATCCTGCCACCTACCAATGGTAGTGACCCCCAAACTTGTCAGCGCATCTGAATGACTGGGGAATTGTTTCCCTCCTCAGATCTACTGAATCAGAATCTCCAGGTATGGGAAACCAGAATGTGTTTGCCAGAAGCTCACCGAGGTGATTCCGTTAAGTGCACTGTATGAATCCCTTAAGTTTAAAATCACAGAAGTATATGGTATAATATACATTTTACTGGATGCCATATGTTAACAAAGGACATTTATCTTTTTTATTTATCATTTTTGGAACTCCATTTTTTTGTTAATATATTCTTTTTAAAAAATTTTTTTCAAAAGATTTAGGGGATACAAGTTGAATTCCGTTAAATGTATGTATTGCACAGTGGTGAAGTCTGGGCTTTTAGTGTACCCATCACCTGAGCAGTGTACACAGTACCCGATAGGTAATTTTCCATCCCTCAACCCTTCTCATCCTCCTTTCTTTCAAGTATCCAGTGTCCACTATACTACTCTTTCTGTCCTTGCATAACCTTACCTTAACTCCCACTTATAAGTGAGAACGTGCAGTATTTATTTCTCTGTTCCTGAGTTACTCCACTTAGGATAATGGCCTCCAATACCAAGTTCCTGCAAAAGATCTTATTACATTCCTCCTTAAGCTGAGCAGTATCTATCCTTTTGTTTATTAGAGAATATTTCAAACATACAGAAAGTAAAAGAAATAGTAATCCCCCATGTACAAATACTAGTTCATTGCCAGTCCTACTTTGTCTATATTGCCACTGCCAGTCCCCATATATTATTTTGAATGAAGTTTTGGAGAGAGCAAAGGATCTTTTCTGAACCACAATGGAATGGATTCTTCTCAAAATAATGGCATATTCCTAATATTGTAGAAAATGAGGCTTGCAAGATCCCCTCCGGTAATCTGGGGTGCAGAGTCTAGGATGAAAGATGCCAGGTGTACTGATGAAAGCCATAAACGGTGGTGGCCTCATCTCTTCAGAGCCACTGATGTTAGCTTTTCCCAATGAAAGCTTATTCCTTACACCTTGAAGTGTGCTGGAGTAATATTTAAGTCAGATTGTTTTTCTGTTATGGGATCATACATAGAATTCCTTTGTTCTTCTTCACCTCTAATCACAACAAAGGCTAAATAGATCCAAACCAGCTGATCACACTAAAACATTAAATGGCAGAAAAGTGTGATATTCCTATAATTTCAGTACTATAGTTATGTCAGTAAAGAAAAACGCTTGCTGAAAATATTGCTAAGTATGTCATACTACCTCATAAGAAAGGATGGTCCTCTCTGTCTTTCTCTTTTCTATGGCAAATCTGAAAGCAATATTTTAAGCAGTAGAAAAAAGATATTGTTTTGAAAATAAAAACACTAATTTATTTTTTTTCTTTTTTTTTATTATCTTTATCATTAAATCATAGCTGTGTACAATAGGGCAATCAAGGGGTACAATGTGCTGGTTTCATATACAATCTTAACTATTTTCATCAAACTGATTAACATAGCCTTCCTGGGAATTTCTCCATTATTATATGAAGACATTTGCATTCTGCATTTAGCAAGGTTTGCCTGTACCCTTCTAAGATGCACCATAGGTGTGGCCCCTCCCTCCGCCCCAACCTCCCCTCTCCCCTCCCTACCCTTGCCCCTTTCCCTATATTCTTGTGTTATAGTTGGGTTTATTATATTTTGAGCATTCAACATAGGACCAAACATTGTATTCTCTAGTTCTGGTGTCCTTCTAACATGGAAAGACATTTCATTTACTCTGCCAGGTTCTCCTCAATAGTTAAAGAATGGGGTTCTCCTAAAAGCTTTCAGGCCTTAAACATTAAGATGTCAAGGAGTCAAACTGCAACAACCTACCACTGTATCATTTGTTTTCATCCAGAAAGGAAAAAATGTTTTCTTAACGAAGGGTGTCAGAGAGTATAATTCAACCCCTACACACAGAGCACAAACCTTTTCCTACACATTCCCGAGTTACAACTTATAAACATAATCAGATCAGAGTAGTAATAAGATCAATTCACAAAGCTGCAAATCCTATATAGTATCCCTAGGGTAACCTGGTTTTCTTTGATTTTTGTCTCTATTATAATGCTACTTTATTAAACTGTCCAAGGAGCAGAAACACTGAAGCGCCTCCCCAAAGCTGAGTTCCCTTATGCTAAATTTTAGTACCTGCGACTTTGCTTCTGTGCTTTTTCAGCAACCATAAAAAAATTCTAGTTTCAATAAAAGTTGAGTCATTACTATTGGGAACAATCATAAACAGGGGATATTTTGGGTATAGAAAACAGAAGTAAAAGGATAACTTAGCTAGAAAAAAAAAGGTTTTTAAAAGTTAAGGGAAATAAACACAGATGTTACATGATCCTCTATCTCTTAGAAAAGAGGGAGCTGGAAATATACTAAAAGGGAACAGCTTGCCTTTGGGGACTGTGCCTCAAGAGATAAGTGAGATTCAAGGACAGGATTAACGAACCCAAATCATAAAAATCTGAAAATTGCTGAGGATTCATATGGCAACCCAAGCAATGAAAATAAAATGCCTCTTACTATGCATATTATCTACAACAAAGCAAAGCACATTTGTAAGTATTTCCTTCAAACACCAAGAAGAATGATCCTACAGCTTTCCCAGTCAGGTAGGGATAGAAAATGGAAAGTAATAATATATGAAATTATTACTAAATTGAGATGTATAAAATATCATTAATATTTTTATTTAGTATGCTACCTTAATTGTTTCATTTATGATAGCTTTTATTTATTGACTGGATACATTGGCTTCTCAATCATTAAAGACTAAAATAGGCTATCAATACGAATATCCTTCGGGATTTCCAGAGACTAAGAAAATATCCAACACAACAAATGTTAGAGATCAAATATTTACACAGAACATATACTTAATAAGGTACAATTATTATGAACACTCTTGAACAATTACCTACAAACATGAAATGTATTTTAAGATGCTAAATAAAGTTGATTAATAGGCCTCAGTCTTTATGGATCTTTCTGGGACCTCCACTTCAATCGATGGGTTGGGTTCTAGGATTAAAAACTATGAGGATTCCTTGGCATCTCACATCAAGTCCTCTCTACAGGTATTTCTCATTCTTCATTAGCAAAACAGGAATTAGTGCCTTCATATTCAGGTACATTCCAAGAAAATCAACCTTCAGACCCAATGCACTAAACAACTTACAGGAATAAAGCATATCATGCCTTAGCATTACCTACAGGATGCCCTGTTAACACCGCAATTCTTTAAATCTTTGTTTTCACTTATAAAAAATGAATGATCCGGCAACAAAACTATTCGTTAAGCTAGACAACACAAATGTCTACCAATAGATTTCTTGAAATAAAACATAAAAACTTTTACAAGACACGAATTTTAAAAAGATTGCAATCATTTTACCAATCGTCATAACAAAAAGATTTGCTATTTCAAGCCAAATCATTCTTAATTTCCCTCGCTTTTCTCTCTTTTTGCTCTCTTTCTATGATTTTCTCAACTTGTCGGTTTCCAGATAAGCCCAACATTTAATAATGAAGCGCACAGACAATGAACTGCCCCATCCATAGTAACAGTTATGAAAGTCAGTGTGGCAATTTAAATTTGGCAGTGCTTCACTGCTCCTGCCCTCCTCCTCTAAGAATCATAAATCTCACAACCTCTTCAGAATGCAAGTCTAGCCACAGATGGAGGGAATTTTTATTTCACTTGGGAACTGAGAAGGTGAAGTCATTCCAAAATGGAAGAGAACATAGCCAACCCACTGTGCACCATTTAATCCAATGGTTCCCTTGTGAGGTACTTCAGTCACTGGCACACTGCTGACAGCAGAAATGCTGTTTTGCATAGCAACAGATTAGCCATTTGTGAGGCATTCTGTTAGCAAATCATTGAGATCACAGGAAAACTGGAGAAGTCAATGGAATCAGGATGTCCAGGTGACCGTGAACCAAGGCTGCAAGACACTGATTTAAAAAAATCTGTGCAGGGGAAGCAGGTAGAATGGTTTGCAGATATTAAGGAAGTTTTTTGTTTATTTGTTTGGGGGTTTTTTGAGATAGAGTCTCATTATGTTGCCTTTGGTAGAGTGCCATGACATCACAGCCCAGAGCAACCTCAAACTCTTGGGTTTAAGCAATTCTCTTGCTTCAGCCTCCCAAGTAGTTGGGACTAAAGGTGACCACCACAATGCCCAGCTATTTTTTTTTTTTTTTTTTTAGAGACAGAGTGTCACTTTGTCAACCTTGGTAGAGTGCCATGGCTTCACAGCTCACAGCAACCTCCAACTCCTGGGCTTAGGTGATTCTCCTGTCTCAGCCTCCTGAGTAGCTGGGACTAAAAGCGCCCGCCATAACGCCCAGCTATTTTTTTGTTGCAGTTCGGCCAGAGCAGGGTTTGAACCTGCCACCCTCGGTATATGGGGCAGGCACCCTACTCACTGAGCCACAGGTGCCACCCCCCAGCTATTTCTTTATTGCAGTTCTCATTGTTTCGCAGGCCCGGGCTGGGTTTGAACCTGCTTGCCTCAGTGTATGTGGCCAGCGCCCTAACCACTGAAGTTTTTCTTCATTCCACACTTGGGGCGTGTGTGGGTGTTTGTATTACTTCCTTTTATTTTTCTTAGCAGAAGTTTTTGCAAATTTATTAAAATGTAATTCACAAATAAAACTTGCATATACAGACATCCCTCAACATACAGTGGGGTTACATACCAATAAATAAACTCATCATAAATTGAAAATATGTTAAGTAGAAAGTACTTTTTTGGGTCATATCCATTTTCAACTTACAATGGGTTTATCCTGACACAGAACCATCATAAATGAGAGAGCATTAAAAATGTGCACTTCATACACCCCATGGGGGCTCTTCTACAAATGGAATTTTACCTTGGAAGTGAAAACAATGTAACCTAAGTATTGTATCCTCGTATTAATTTGAATAAAGTTAAAAAATGTGTATGGCTTTTGCACCATCATAAAGTGGAAAAATCCTAAGTTGCACCATCTTAAGTTGGGGACCACCTGTATTTACAATGCAGAATGGGATGTTGTGTTATATGTACAGGTTGTGAAATTAGTCGAGCTAATTAACACATCTATTACCTCAACCTCATATACTTATTTTTTTCTGGTGAAAACAATTAAGGTCTACTTTCAACAATTTTTAAGTATGTTCTTATTAACTGTAGTCACCATGCTGTACAATAAATCTCCAGGATTTATTCATCTTAACTGAAGCTTTTTACTTTTTAGCCAATATTTCTCTCCCAGCCCCATGCCCCTAGCAATCACCATTCTACCCTCTGACTCTCTTGAGTTCAACTTTTTAAAGATTCCACATATATATGACACCAAGCACAGCAAAGGAAATTTTTTTTTTATTAAATCATAGCTGTGTACATTAGTGCAATCAAGGGGTACAATGTGCTGGTTTCATACACAATCTGAAATGCTTTCATCAAACTGTTTAACATAGCCTTCATGGCATTTTCTTAGTTACTGTATAAAGACATTTGTATTCTGCATTTAGTAAGTTTTGCCTGTACCCTTCTAAGA
>CAUYRH010083014.1:0-19091 GCA_963574655.1 Perodicticus potto | reverse complement strand
GAGTATACTGTGAGCCATTCTCATGGGGGAGGGGAATCCTGTGCACTTGGCAATGGATTCTGTACCTTTTGTTTGTATCCTTGGGGTCTCAGGTCACCTCAGCAGGGTTGATGTGCATTCTTTGACCTTCTCTTTTGGTTCGGATCTGAACCATTGGCTTTCTTGCTAAATTTCTGTCCTTTAACTCTCTTTCTGGATGGGAACCTATGTGGAAAGCTGGCTACAGACTGCCATCTTGGCTCTGCCCACCGAGTGTTATAGTTCTTGTACTTAGGTCATGTATTCATTTTGACTTAACTTTTCTCCCAATATAAAGTAAAGATCCAATTTCATTATTTTACATGTGGATATCCAATTTTCCCACAGGATTTATTGAGAAGACTCTCCTTTTCTCTTTTAACAGTCTTGGCATCATTGTCAAAAACAATTTGGTTACATATGCTATTTTAGTCTACTTGTCTATATGACTGTCTTTATGACAGTGCCACACTGCTTTAATTACTATAGCTTTGTATTAACTTTTGAAATAGAGAAATGTGAGTCTTTTAATCCTGCTTTTTTTCAAGATTATTTTTGCTTTTAGTTTTTTTTCAGATTCCCTATAAATTTTTGATGGGTTTTGCTCTTCTGAAAAAAAGTCATTGGAATATTAGTAGAGATTCCATTAAATCTGTATATCACTTCATTAGTGTCAAAATCTTAACAATATTTAATCTTCTAATGCATAAACATATGATATGTTTCCATTTACTTATATCTTCTTTAATTTGTTTGAATAATCTTTTATATTTTTCATTGCATAAAAATTTTACTTCCTTGGTTTAATTAGTTCCTAAGTATTTTTGTTTTTTATGCTCTTGTAAATGAAATTGTTTTCATAATATCTTGTTCATTGTTATTGTGTAGAAATGTAACTGATTATTGATGTTCACTCTTTATTCACTATGTTGATGAATTCATTTATTCTAACTTTTTTGTGGGTGGAATCTTTAGGGTTTTCTACTTATAAGACCACATCATTTGTGAACTGAGATAATTTCCCTTCTCCCTTTCCAATTTGACAATTTTCTCATTCTGGCTGCTGGCATTTCTAGTAGGATGTTGAATAGAAGTGGTGAAAGTGAGCATCCTTTTTCTTTTTCTTTCTTCTCGTGATTGACAAAGAAGAGACAAAGAGGGGACCGGAAGACAAACATCTACACCACCCAGTATTCCTAGGTGATCTCCCATGCAAGAGCTAACTATGCACGGGACTATTTAACTTCCTTATCAGACACTGTCAGGTGTATCAATAGTGGCATGGCTGGAGATTCTTTTTTTGATCTTAGAGAAGAAGCTTTTCGTCTTTTACTATTGAGTATGATGTTAGTTGTGAATTTTTCATATATGCCTAATGTGTATTGTGTTGTTTATTTTTGCCATACACTATGTTTCTGCATCACGATATGTATTGTTTTATTGTTTTAATCTACCGAGTTTGTGGTAGTTTGTTATATAGCAATAGAAGACTGATATTATAATGAAGAAAATTTTATTCAAATGAAGTAAGACATAATTAGATGTGGACTCCAAATGTTTATTGATCTCCTTTTCAGAAGAAGATCTAAAGAATTTAGAAAGGGATAACAGTACAACATATTAACTTCATGAAAATAAACATTTTGCTTTTATGAGAAAGGATCAACTTTGTGCACTCATTGACACACTGAAGCCTAAGGATTTTGTCTTCCATAGCTCAGACATCTTATAATAGTTCATCTTTATCATCTTGCCTATTCTACTCATTGGTTTAGTGAAGAATAGGGCAGAATAATAGCATACTGTGTACAAACACAGACACACACCCAAATACACATACACATAAATAACAAACACATACATATGCATCAATCTCACTGTGAAAATATAAAATGCGTTACACGTGCATAGACAGATTTTAGAATTGAGTTTATTTTCTTTCTTTCTCTTAATATTTAAACTGCTTTCTACTCAGCCCTCAGAAGATTTGGAGTTTATTATTGATCTGTTGCATAACCCTTCTTTGACAAGATTTGTTGAGGATTAAGAATCGTTTCTTTGTCACTAATAAATCTAATAGGTTCTTTTAAAAAGATAGCTATTTGACTGTATATGGAATAGAGACAAAGTATGTGCACATTTCAACAAAAGTATAATTTAAGGTTTATTAACTAAATCATGAGCTTTATTTCTTATCTCACTTATTGCAACTGCTTTATAAATTTATAGTCGCTAATGTGTCTGGAGACTCTAAGAACAATGGCTCTGGAGCCAGACTCTTTAGTTTCATGGATATATTTTGTATGTGTTTCACAACTTTTGGTGAGTTTCTTAATCTATATTCTAATAGTATTTAGGTCTTAGGATATATTGAGAAATAAATAAGTATATGCAGCTGTGCTTATGACAAGTCCTAACACCTAGCAAGAATTTGCTTGAATTCTAGCAAGAACATAGAATGCACATGTCAACTGTGCATTTTGAATTAAGGAAATAATCATGAGTAATTGTTTTAGGACCCACAGATATAACTTAGAGAAAAATCGGAGCAAAAAATCATGTTGATAACTTGAACTCCATAAACTTCAATTCTGACTCCAAACAAAACGTATATTATGTCTCCAGAAATTAGTATTAATTCAGAGCAAGGTCTCAGTAATCCCTGAAAGGTCTGCTTATTTGCATATCCTCAATGCAAAGGCACCCTTGAACATGTTGCAGTTCATTTTGGAGTATGCAGGGCAACAGATGGAAAGTATAAAATTTTGACTGTGTAAGCAGAGTCCTCCCTCAAAGAAACAAGCTCCCCTTCATACAAAGAGCCCTAGCTCTCGGAATTGGGATTCAGGTTAAACTTCATTTTACTAGGTCTAGAACTTTTCACTTACACAAATCTAATAAGACTTTTACAGACTGCTTCTGTATTTCAGTTCTAGGAGTCTATGATCATGGAGTTAATAGCAGAGATTTCTGGCGATCCAAGCATTTGGATAAATATTTTTTTTTTTCTTTTTGTGACAGAGTAACTTATTTTGCCCTTGGTAGAGTGCCATGTTGTCACACCTTACAGCAATCTCAAACTCTTGGGCCTACGCAATTCTCTTGCCTCAGCCTCCTAAGTAGCTAAGTAGCTGGGACTACAGGTACCTGCCACAACACCTGGCTATTTTCTTGTTACAGTTGTCATTGTTGTTTAGCAGGCCCCAGGCAGGTTCAAACTCACCCACCTCAGTGCATGTGGCTGGTGCTGTAATCACTGTGCCACTGTTTACGGGCGCCGAGCCTGGATGAATCTTTCATTACAGTAACCACGATGACATGTGGCCCTGATACCCCAGAATCACACTATCCTTTTCCCCTTCAAGATGCCCAGTTCAATGGCAGCATCCCAGTAACTCCTAACCTACAGTAAATATCCTCCCGGAGGTTTTTACAGATTCTGAGTCTCTCCCTGCTCCTCCAAATTCATATTCTCACATTCTTGGTGAAGGGACATTTCTCTAGGGACACATAGTTAGGAGGAAATTGTCAGTCTTATATGATAAATCCACCCTATCATTCCGAACTCCCTGAGCCATTTGACCCATTTCCATACCAATACAATTCCAGCTTCTTAATCCCATTTAGTGTGGGTCATCTTGGGTTCAGCTTTTAATCAACCATAGCAAACTATTATATCCAATCTCAGACACATAAAATTTCAAATTGACTCTAGAATTTCCCTCTAGAATCTCCATATCAACTAATTTAACTAAGTCTATGTTATCTTCCTGCTAACTTGATCCAACATCCATGAGGACCCATTCCTCACCTATTCCTTGAGTTTCTTAGACACAAATTGGCAAAATTTTATTTGTTTTGATATGGCTTCCATCTTCACATAGGCTATACCTTTAATCTTTCCCTCTGGTGCTCAACTATGGTTATGGTCTAGAACCAATGAGAGGTTAAGGGTATGATCAATAATCGGAGAAGATCAGTAATCCCCTATAATTCAGCTACCTTAGGAGAGGGCATTACAAGTATCTCAGGCAAGAAGAGACTAACTTGTTCAAAAAAGGGAGAAAAGTCTACTTGTAATGACAGAGAAGAATCAGAGCAACTTACAGGTCTAGTTTTCCAGTTCCATTGGAATCTCACATAATCCCATCCCTATTTTCACAGCATAACTCCTTCCTTATTAATTTCCTAACTTGTATGTAACAGATCCTATGCAATTGAAAATGTAACCACTTTTTAACTTAGCTACCAGGAGAGTTAGACTCTGGGTTATGAACCCAAACATCTCTGCCTTGTGACTATAGGAGATAAATGTATATCTTAGGGTATTCTTAGGAATTGTCTCATCCCTTATGGAGCTGTCTTATTTTTTGGACTGGAAAGTTAAAACCCCAAACTCATCATTTTCTTTTCCCAAATTCTTTAGCACTATTACAAGGAATGACCAAACCCAGGGGAAAAAAAAAAAAAAGCTCCGTGTTTTTATAAAATAATCTTTAGCAGAAAGGATCTGGTCACCCACAACTGTTCCTTACATAAACACTTGATTACAGGTGTCTACAGGTGATATTTTAAGTAACCATTTTACTATGCCTTAATAGTGTTTAAATTACCACAGTCCATGGGATCATTAATGGCTTGAAACATAATTAGATCAAGTAACTAATTCCAGATAGCCCAGAACCATTACTTAGAACCCTTTCGTAAAGTTATTTCCCAATGGAACCCTTTTAGTATGAATTTCTCTATCATTTAAGGATCGGTCAAAGAAATAGAGCCACTGAGTGCAATAATCACGGGCTAATTATACAGACTATACCCTCTGCAGTTTTGTGAGTGCTCTGGAAAGTCATTGACTCTAACAAGAGAATAGAGTTGCTGTGGATGAGAAAGACCAGCAATAAAAATGAAAAGCTGTACGTGAAATAGGGAAGAACAAGGGTTGTTATAAACCATGAGGACAAACTGGAGCCCACCTGTCTGTTGTCACACCAGCTCGGTGGTGCAGCAACGTGAAAATGAAACCGGTACTCTTCCTCTGGTTCACACTATGAAAAAATGCAGGTTTAGATCCACTGGAATTTCAAATCTCTGCAATCTTAGCCACTGCTCTATATCCTTTTCTGTATAATAGAACGTCACTGACAATGTGTTGAGTTACAGCTGTGCTTGCCCCTACCCTGACTTTCAGTGAATAGTGGCGGCTGCTTCACTTTTGCCTTTCAAATAGAACATAAATCTTTCCTGTCACCAAAATTAATATGAAAAGATTATACCAGGAAAATTAGTTCCAACTCACCTAAACAGATTTTGTACAAAATTATCAGAAAAGGTAGGTGTCATTATTTTAGGCTTGTTTTAATAATTCAGCAACTTTCGGCATATTTCTGAAATCAATCTTATACTATCCTCATTATTCCATTTTGATTTGTAATCTCAGCCCTTAAATCTTCAATTTGCAGAGAATTATACTGTATTGCATTTTGACCCATTGCTTAAAACTATTGAAATTCAAACCTTAAAAGTGGGGTTAATTTCCACTAAATGTCATAGCATCTCTCTGCACTGTGTTCTATGGTTTCTATTTTCAATAGCATGTTTGTTTGCACATAGCAGAACCCAAAGACATGGGAATTGTGGGGGAAAGAAAGGACTATATGATTTACCAACAATTTTACTAAAGCCAATTAAGATTCAAGATTAGGGCTTCTCTTCTCTGGCACTCCACCAACCTCATAATAACCCTTGAAGTCTGATTAAATTGGGGGGTTTTTCATAATCTTACAAATTCTGAAGAACTTATTAGAAAAAGTTATTAAAATTTAAAAAGAACACATCATCTAATGCCAGAGGGTATTTAACATAAAAATTGATGGTTATGAACTTGCTTTTAAGCTTTATTTGTGTAGAAATTTCTAAAAATGTGTCAGGGGACAATCTCTCCCTTCCATGCCATCGACCATGGAAGCCACATGTTAAAGGAAGTCATGTATTTCTCCAATTGCTATCAGTTGGATTGTATTGCTACTGTGACATTTACCGTTTGGAATGAGTTTGTTTAAGATAATAAGTATGATGTTACTGACTACAAATTATTAATTAATTTTTATGGAATATTCAACCAACCATGTAAAAAATCTGTTATGCTGGTCTAATGGGTTTATGCACATGTATATTTAACTTGCATTCTACACGATTCCATCTGTGTTTATTAAGCAGTATTAATGTAGAATTAACAAATGGATTAAAATAAGCACCTTCTAAGAAAAATTATTGTTCCTAAGGTATTATTTCAAAAGTGTGTTTGGAAAAATAAACGAGAATCTTTACTCAAATTTTGATAAATCTCTATTCCATAATTGATGTCATCAGTAAATTTCTATAATAAAAGGAATAAAGAAATTCAAAATGAAATTCTATACAACTATTTATTTTTCATAACTTTTACAATTTTTTCCAGTAAGTCTCTTTTCCATCTTTTTATTTTTATTGAAGTTTGTGCCCCGTCCCTCTTTTAGGCTCTTTTTCTCTCTGGTTATACTAGCTTTCACTCCTTCTTTTGTTGGCTTATTTAATTTCTTCCATCAATTATCAATACCATTAAGCATAATTCTTATTAATTCTTTATTATTGCGCAACCCTAGGTGAAAATGAACATTTCCTCCCTATGTGCTTATGTTTCTGTCATAGAGTCTATACTAATTTATGCCCCTTATTTCTTTCCATGTCACTGTCCATTAATGTGGAAACGCCTCAGGGGAACAGACTACGTTTTACTTTAAATGCCCAATGTCAAGCAGTGTCAGAGTAGGGAGTTGGTGTTTGTTTGAATGAAGGGTGGATGAGTAGATGACTAATGAAACCAAAGTACCTTAGAAATTAGAAACGATTTTTCTCAATGCAGAAACAATGTCTTCAAAGATGTGCTGGAGAGTCCATGAAGCATAAGTAAAGTAATCCTTATACAACTGTTAAGGGGTAAGATGAGAAAGAATGATAGCTTTGACAGATTGTATGTCTTTAGTGCCTGGTATTATTATATTTTTCATACACCTTGTGAATGTGAAATAGAGGAATAGCCATCAGCCTCGTTGGGAGGCACATGTTAGTAGGGTTAATTTAACGCCTGTTTTTTTACAGTCCTTTTTTCTATTCACTGGGCATGAGAAATCTTCACTACAAATTAAGAAAAAAGTCATATAAAGGTTTAAGAGTCACTGTGCTGTGGTTTAGAAAGGAGCATAAGTTAATACATAAATAAAGTATACATGAGACCAATTTAAAAACACATCTCCCATTGTCTGGCTGCTTCTCCAGAGGCTGATGAATCTTCACATCAAAGTGGGGAAGGCTTGGTGTTTGCACACTCAGTACTATCTGGTCTCTCAGGCTTTGGGTTTATACACGGGAAGGGCGCATGAATGATGGGTTCTGCCAATTACTTCCTAGAACAGCCGTAATAACAAAGGCTTGGGTCTTTTTTGGTTTATGTCCTAATATACGACTAAGTTGAGAAATAATAAAAGACAGACTTCTTTTCTGAATTCACTCATCAGTATTGATACTATGCATCAGTAGCATAAGTGCAATTTTAGTCACAGAGCCGGCTATTGTAGCTAATGATATTTCTTACTGTCATTGGGTTAAATTTAATTTCTTTCTAATCTTTCCATTGATGATTCTTACCTATCACTTGAAGGATTGATTTATTCTGATTCTATAACCTTAGAGGTAGATCAATTTAACCAAAAGTTTATCCATTTTTTGATAACTTCAAAACACTTCTAAAATTAAAATTGATTTGAGAAGGGGAAGAATGCCTCCAAGAAGACTCCTAGCTGTTATTATGCAAAAAAAAAAAAAGGATTAAATTATGTTATTCTGGTTTAAGTAAGATTTATATATGTCTATAGATACATATAGACATGTATACATATATAGATACCCACATAAACATGCTATCTATGTGGTTTGCAATTTTATCTCTTTCCCGAAAAACAGGACACAGTATTTCAAATATTTTGAGTAAAGCAAGCATTAGTTGAAAGATGTAAATGGTTAATGCCCAGCGGAGATGTTCAGGCCATTTTTTATTGAAAGGGAAAGTGACCTGCCTGGGCACTGCAAAGATGGCGTCTGCACCTGGGGGCAGTTAGAGACCCCTTTTATGTGGGGCAGTAGGGTTGGGCAAGTTCCACAGGTTGCCTGGAGGGCTTTGCTAAGTTGGGGTCCTTTGGTATGAACTTCAGGGTGGGGCAAACTTGGTCTTTTGTGTTCTTTGTCCTGTGGGGGAGAAGAAGTAAGGGGGCAGGGTTAGTATAGGGCTGAGTTAGTCCCCCCAACATTAGAAAAGCTTTTTAAAAAATCATGCCATGAAATTATACACATATATAATTCCTGGCCCAATCATTCTTAGTACTCTAGACTTGAAATATCTTTTTATGTGCTAGACATCGATTTACATAGATATCTCCTTTCAAAAAGTATGTGAATAAATGATTTAATACTGCCTCCAATATCGATGCTTCAAATTGCTTCCACATATAAATACACCTAATAGTAAATCTTCTTGATAAAAAGCCCATCTAGACAGAGGTTAACATAGATCTATTTTTAAGGAAAATCAGATCTACAGTGAACATGTTACATTGAAGTTACTATGCATTTTTAATTAAAAATAATTTACAAATTTTATGATATTCCTAGGGTGCTATAAAACCAGCGTTTGTAATCACCAAGACAGACAGTTTACCATATGGTTTCACAGAGTATTATGGCTTTGTAAGTAACAGTTTTGCCTCTAAGTATATGTTTGTCAAATATACGGAAAGGACATTATGTGCTTTTTCAGTTGTAAATAAAGGAAAAATGTTAATTCAACATTTTTACATATCTATATCTGCTTCTTGTAATCCCTGATTCTCATTAATGGAATGCCCTGGAGGGCACTTAAGTGCAGCTAAGCATCAGTTGTAAATGCATTATGACTTTATTTTCTTCCCAGAAAATAGAGTCTCCAACCATTTCCATCCTTATGAATTATAAACCTCCCCTGCCTGCTGCTCAGGTTTTAACTACACAGAGACAAAGTTCTCGAGTTGTCGGGCATTAATAATGGCTCTGCCTGTCTGCCCTTCAGCTGAGACATTAAACTGAGGTCTCATCCACTTGCCCCTAGTAAGTGCTCAAGTGGAGTTCAAGATTGCACCACGCTTTTCTGAAAGAAGATAGAGCAACCTCAGAGTCCTGACACTCATTTTCAAAATGTGTAGTTTACAAGGCTGCCAACTTGATCCTGATGAGCTGTGGAATCCTCCAAATCAAAACAGTGATTTCAAAATTTCACTTTAGGATATTTAGAAGTTATAGACATAATGTAATCTTATTTCATTTTGTTTCCAGTGCCGTAAGGGGAATAAACATGTTTGTCATGTCATGTCATTATAGCTAAATTTTAATTGTCCACAGAAAATGCCTTATAAGAATCCATTACCTAAGTAACATATGATATTTTAGGGAGAAAGTATAGTGGAGACCAGGTCTATGTTTCACAAGATGAGATTAGAAGTTGTAGATGCAGATAGAATGGTGTGAGGTCCCTGGGAATGTTCCCATGTTGTTTCTGATTATTTTTTGTTATTTGTTTCCTACTTTAAAACAAGCAAACACTCTAATTTAAATGTTACTCCAGTATGTAATACTGTCCAGTCTAACAGCAAATGGAATAGATAAGTTCCCTTAAAAAATTGCAATGATCATGTGATATTTCATAGCTCAACTATGTGAGAATAATCTCATTTATATGTGGAATGTAAGAATGTCAAACTTACAGAAGCAGAAGTAAAATGGTGGGTGTCAAGGGTAGAATGGGAGGTTCTGGATCAAGAACACAAAATTTCAGTGAGATAGGAATAATAAGTTAAGGAGATGTATTATAAAAAATGGTTCTATACTTAATAAAAATGTATACTTGTTAATTGCTAAGAGAGTAGCTTTTAAGTTTTTAAGTATGTGAAGTAATGATTAGGTTAATAGTTTGTTTTAGCCATTCCATGATGTGTATACGTTGTATTGTGCACCGTAAATATAGATTGACTATATGTCAATTAAAAAGACATATATTTTTAAATTTGGCAAAAGGGGAATTACTAAAATAACTCAAAAAACATTTATTTGGATTAAATAATGAAAACTGTACCTTCCAAAGTTAATTTTTCTTAGTTTTCCTCATTGCTGGAAGTGAAAAACCAAATGTTATCCCATGGTTGTTATCCCCTGGTTGTTATCCCAAGGTTGTTATCCCATGGTTGTATGCCATGAATCCAAAGTGAACATGATTACCAACTCATCATTCTGCCAGTTGAGGGTCACAGGTAAATACTTTGAAAGCAGGTTCTTTTCGTTTTATTCTATTCTGTTAGGTACCTCACAAAATGCTTGCTCTATATTCTGTATGAAAGGCATGTTAAATGTACCCAGGAATGAATGAAAGAGAATCCTTTTAAAAAGAACAAGTTTATATTTTTTGAAGAGGCTTCTTTCAAATAAAACTCCAATGTTATAGAATCATAAAACTAAAGAAACATAGATTTCTCGAAATATTCATTATCTCAGCCTTTTTGAAGTAACTCTGGAGAAAGCCCTGAAGCTATCTCAACAATTGTCAGCCACTTTTGGGGGGCATTTATAATAGGAATAATAAGATCTTTTGTTATTTTTAATTTTTTTGAGACAGAATCTCATTCTGTTGCCCAGGCTAGAGTGCCATGGTCTCAGCCTAGCTTATAGCAACCTCAAACTCCTGCCTCACCTTCCCAAGGAGCTGGTACTACAGATACCCGCCACAACACCCGACTAATCTTTTTTTGTTTTTGATTTTTAGTAGAGACAGAGTCTCTTTTGCTGGTCTCAAAGTCCTGAGCTCAAGCAATCCTCCTATCTTGCCTCCCAGAGTGCTAAGATTGCAGGTCCGAACCACCATTCCCAGCCAGGAATAAAATCATTTTTAAATCATCCATGTCAAATAACATACTATGCTTTGCCTCACCACCTAGTACAGCAAGACACATAAAACATTGTTTTCAGCTTTACAGAGCAACACATTTCAGAAACCACTGAAAGAGAGGTAATGTTTTAATTTTTCCCTTGTTAAAACCACCCACCTTACCATGACTTTGTAGAGAAGCCAACCACTTTAAATTTATGCCCCCAACAAGACTGCTAACCCCTTCATTGAACACTATTACATTACTACTATGCAAGAAATAGATCCCACTGGAAATTTGCACAGACAAGTTGGTTGAAATCATACAAGACATGAGACGTAGGCAGGAGACAAAGAGATATAAAAGCTATCATCCCTAGTTTTCCCTAGATGTATGCAAACATGAGTTGGAATCTGTGAATTGAATTAAATATATCAGCTCTTGTGTTAAGACTATCTAATCACATATCCAAAAACATACTTTCTGTTCTCTAAGGAACAAACTGGGGTGATTCGGGGCTGAAGAAAGAAATAACAACCAAACATTTATCAAATGATTTCTCAAGGGGAAGGAGTAAGAGAAGCATGAGAAGACCACACCTGTACCACTCGGGCTCAGATTCTACCATTGAAATGACAACCTAACCAGCCAGAAAGCTATTTCCAGTACATTATAGTTTTTCATAAAATGTCCTGTTTAATGATCAAGGTGAGGTTGAATAAACTATATAAGAGAAATAACTCTGGAAAAAGAAAAAAAAATTCTGTACAAACAGATGCTAAGTACACTAATAGGAAAAGAAAGTTTACTGTAAATATTTTATGCTGAGTCAAATTTTTTCAATATATAATCTTCTTCCCAGAAACCAATTAGGAATTTTGAAAGCTGCATGAATCTTTTCAAACCACTGGTAGAAAAATGTGTTAATGGTATCTTAAAAAGACTAAACAACAATTTCTAAAAAAAAATCTAATTCAGGATAGGCATATAAAACACTAACATCAGGCAGTAAATTCAATCATTAGATAAAAAGAGAAAAACCATATGTTACATTTATTTTAAAAAAATTAAAAGGTAAAACAAATCACTTCATATTACATAGTAAAATATATTAGCAAACTGATGAAATTCTGTTTTTGACGACTTTGGGAAATACCGAAACATGGCTTTACTTGTGCCTTACACAAATGTAAAATTACAAATAAACTAATAGTGAAAATCACTCTCAAATTATACAGGAAGATAGAAGCAATGGTTTCATCAAGTTAATTAATGAAAGAATAAAACAGAAATTACCTTTCCCAGAACATTGTTATTATAAGAGATGATATAAAATGTTAGGCACTTTTGTATTCTCTTTAAATATATGAGAGTAAAAGTAACAGTCAGAGTGTATTGATTAAGTACAAGGGCTCTACTTCATTCAAGCTTTAGAACAGACCAAGGCACAGAGACAATTGTCTTGCTGGAAGTGAGGAATCTAGAAACTAGGAGAACATAGACATGAACCTTCAGATGCCCCTTCATATACCATTAAGGGGTAATGTGAAAGATGGTATTGAAAGGAAACAAATCCATTCTTTCTTTTTTTTTTTGGCTGGGGTGGGTTTGAACCCGCCACCTCCAGTATATGCAGCTGGCGCCCTCCTCCTTTGAGCAAGGCGCCACCCATGGAAACAAATCCATTCTTCTCCCCTGGGACACAGGAATGATGCCATGTGGTAGAAACTGTTTATTACATTCAGTCCAGATCAGCTTTCTTTCTATCCTTCTTACATTTTCTATCTTTCTTAAGTTTTCTCACCTTGTCTATTGTGTTATTATCCCTTGAATCCTGCACCCCAGTGGGAACCAGGAATAGACAAAATTTCATTTCTATAGCCCGAAGTGTAATAAAGTGGGAAAATGATTGCATGAAGAAATCAAGAAGCTGAGTTTTATTACTGACCTCACCATCGTCTACCTTGGATTCCTCGGGAAATCGTTTAATTTCTCTGAGACTCTTTCTTCCTTTGTCAAACAAAAGTAATTATACCTACTCCACTTGTTTGTGAGAATCAAATGAGAGACTGTGGCAGCGCCTATTGCTCAGTGAGTAGGGCACCGGCCGCACAACTGAGGGTGGCGGGTTCAAACCTGGCCCCGGCCAAACTGCAAAAAAAATAAATAAATAAAAGAGAGAGAGAGAGAGAGTATGTGAAAATGCATTGTGGACTATGCAAATATAAGCTGCTCTTTTTGTTGGAGGATAATTTAAAAACCGACCCATTTTCCAAATGATTATAAACCAAAAAGCCATGAAAACCTTGTAAAAGTAATGTACTTTTTACTTTGTTGATCTTATTACCAATCTCAGAGTGCTGTGAAGCAAAGTGACGGTCACAGAAGAGATACCATGAAGACAATGGTATGATTCCATCATGGAAGGCTAAGCCTGGACCCAGAGGAGGTGAATGCATGAGGTAGAATGACCCATGAATGCTGAGTTGGAAGTCCTGGCTTACATAATAGCATTTTTCAAATAGATAGAAATGCCATTTCTTTATTTTTGTTAAGTGTCCTGAATTTCTGAAATATCAGGTATATATGTGTATAATTATATTTTTAAGGATAAATTTAAATGGCTTCAGTAGATTATCTAATGTCTTACTTCATTCTGGTCTCTATTCTGATAAATAAGAATGGATGCACTAAAAGAAGAAAGAAAATCTAGAATTTACTTTTCATGATGACTTACCAGATTTCTCAATGAACTCTTTGTTTAAAAGAGCCGCATCTCACCAAAGCACATATGTGTTTTGCATATGTATGTAAAAACGTAAGAAAGACGTAGGACCAACTCATACTCAGATTTACTTAGCAATCCTCTTCACATTCCTCTAAGAATGGTGAATAAGAAAAACTAAAAAAAAAAAAAAAAACACACACACACACACAAAACCTAGTTTTAGAAGAGACTCAGATAAAAATATTACTCATCTCAGCTAATAGCACTTTGGTTACTATTTTCTTAGAAAGGGAAGAGATATTGCCTAGGATATAAACTTAGGAAAGGGGCAAAATGAGGAACACACGTGGTAGTTAAACAAAACTCAGGGGAATTGAAGCTGTGATTCTCTATTTCGTTTTGAAAAAAAGAAGACTGAATATTCTTTCAAGTTTCTGTCCCCTAGGGTCTCCGAAATAGAACACTGTATTGAAATCAGCAGGTCGTGCACAAGAAGCTGGTTTAACTGCTAATTAACACTAGATGATATACTGAGAATTACATGCTAATTAATTCTCTGTAGAGCTAAATGCCCATTCTTCTATGCTGTTTTCAATGAACATATTAATATGAAGACTAACATAGCATGTTTGTCACATGAATTAGTAATCAAAAATTAGCATGTGTCAAAAATTAGAAACACTAGGAATTTGTTTGTTTTAAACAGAGATGATTGAAGCGAAGAAAGTTACGAGTAGGGAGAAAATTCACAGATCCACGGAAATGCCACTGTAGGCATTTCGAGAAATATAAAAAAAGAAAAGAAAATGAGAGAGACATTGGACATCTAAAGAATCCCTTCTGGTGAATTGCAAGGAGTTGGGCAGGTCCGTATCGTTTAACGTGACCCAACGACACGTTGGTGAGTGATCTGCTGAGGATGTTTGAGAAGCGCTCTGCACATCTAGGCAGTGATGGGCCGAACTTTCCTGACCGTCAGAAGAACGCTATTTCCTCAGGGGGCAGGTCTGCCTACAGTAAAGGTGGGATTTGGGAGGTAGCCAAAGGTTGAGTAGTTTCACTACACATTCCTTCCAGAAAGATCAGCATTTTTAATGTGGTCACTATGTCTCTAACTGGCTGGTTTGCTGATCCCTTCCTCTCTGTTTCCTCCGTACCCTTCTGAGGGCAGTGAGGTTCACCTGTTTAAGAACCTCTCCACCACAAATAAAAACTATCAAACGATTGTAAAACCTCTGTGGTCAATCCTTTTATAAAAGCCCCACTTCTGGTCTGTCTTTAGATGTGATTTGTCTGCTTATTTATTTATTGCTTTCATGCATTATTCTATTTGGTCTACAGCATTTAAAAAATACCTAAATATTTTACAATCATTAAAGCTGACTGGAGAGCATTAAAAAAACATTGTTGCAAAAGAGTTTCTAGCAAAAGGCTCCCTTTTGGTGATGTAAGGTTGAAATGTGACTGGATATAACAATTACAATTTTTCACTTGCAAAATAATTCATCTCTTGAGTAAACATTAGCTGCGCGTACATTTCTTAATAAGGAAAAATATGCATAGCAACTCAGAAATGATAATATGCAGCCAATAATGCATATCCCACATGGGAATGTTGTTGTTTTGCTTTATATTGACAAGTGCATTTTTAAAAAAAAAAAAAAATAGCAATTTCATTTAGAAAGACCAAATTAAAATTCCACAAACGAAAGTACATTATGTTTTAACAAAAAATTGATACATATTCCCAATGAAAAATGAATTTTCATTGGTGATACTTATAAAAAGAATCCAAATGTATAGTGTAAAAAAAGGGTAGAAAGTTAAAAGAGTTGAGTTTTGTGGCTAACACTGAAACTCAACGGCTTTATGATTCCTTTTTTTTTTTCTTTTTGAGACAGAGCCTCAAGCTGTCACCCTGGATAGAGTGCTGTGGCATCACAGCTCACAGCAACCTCCAATTCCTGGTCTCAAGCAAGACTCCTGCCTCCGCCTCCCAAGTAGCTGGGACTACAAATGCCCGGACATATTTTTTTGGTTGCAGCCGACATTGTTGTTTGGCGGCCTGGGCTGGATTCAAACCCGCCAGCTCAGGTGTATGTGGCTGGAGCCTTAGCTCGTTGAGCCACAGGCGCCAAGCTAGCTTTATGATTCTTCATAAGTTTCCCAACTCCGTCCTCTACTTTCCACATATGTGAAACAGATATAGCAATCATTGCAACATCCCGGGCTTGTGAAAATCAAATGCAAAAATAGAAGTAAATTATCTAGCATATTTTTTAGGTTATAGAAGACAATAATTATTAGAAAAATAATGACTATGATAGAACTACACATATTTTTCATTTCATCAGTGGTCCCATTTATTTAACTCCAATTTGGATATGCCCTGGGGTAGCAAATACCATAATTGAAAAGAAATAAATACCACTAATCTGCATGATTAGTACCATGAAAAGAATCAGATCCTAATAAATACAGTGTTTCATGTGATTGATGACTGCTAAAAAAAAAATCTGGGTTTAGTCCTGGTACCTCATTAATTGGCCCAGTTTCTACATCTTTGGGTGTTTATTCCCTTCCAGAAAAGAAAAGTATAGTAATTAAATGCTATGTGTGTTTTCTGCCAAACTCTGAAGGACATTGTCTGGTCTCTCTGTGACTCAGTTTCCTCATCTGTGAGATGATGTTACAAGTAGTATCTGCTTTGTAGGATTTTCCAGGGTATGAAATGAGTTCAGGGTAATAAATCTAAAATAGTATCTGTTGTGAAGAAAACATTTTATTATTATTATCTATAAAATAATAGACGGTAGCTATCAAAAGTCTCCTTGCATGCAAAAGTTCTACAATCACATCATTTAGACCAGTGGTTCTCAACCTTCCTAATATCGCAATGTATTTTCATTGTTAAGAAGGAGTCACGACCCACAGCTTGAGAACCACTGATTTAGACTATATCCTTAACTGTTGTTCACCAACACAAATTTTCCCAAATTGGACAGCCCTTTATCACTTGATTTCTTCTCTTCATCATTCTGTCTCTAAAACTGCGGATGAGTATTGGAGACAACTTACCCCATTATTCCTATTTTAACATACATAGCTTGTAAAGCTAATGTGTCCATGCTATGTCCGAAAATTGTCATGATTGAGATACAATAAGCTTTTTATTATTTAGAGCAGCAGTTCTACTGCCACCAAATTTAAGTATATCCCTACTAGCAAGACAGAATAAAAAAAAATGAAAATTTTTTTCATTTTTTTTTTTTATCTGTGGCATTGAGTGGCATTCCCTAATGTGGAATCAAGGGAAGGAGTACTAGAGATGTTTAAAGAGGCTTAATTTTACCCTAAAGTATCAAAATGACTCTTACTTTTATTTTATTATTATTATTGTTTTTTGTATTACTATTATTATCATTATTTTTGCAGTTTTTGGCCAGGGCTGGGTTTGAACCCACCACCTCCAGCATATGGGGCCAGTGCCCTCCTCCTTTGAGCCCCAGGCGCCATCCCTCTTACTTTGTTTTTATTCTCATGCATCTTCACCTTTCCTGAAATGTCTTTATCTTGACCAATTTTCCTTTTCATCTTGACAATTGTTTTAACCCCAACTTGGAGATGTGTATGTGGGTGCAAATAGAGCCTAACAGAGAAATGTGGGGATATGAACATGAGACAGAGGGATGATGTTTGGGAGAACCTGCCAGCAGCAGAATCAGCAATGGTGACTATGAACTTGATAAACATGTTAAGCTTTTGTCCTATCAGTGATCGATGAAGTCATATAATTTCAGGCTTGAAATAAGTAGCCTTTGGCATAAAGATTCTCATTTTTCCCCCATTCACTTCATTCTGATGTGACTTGTTATCTCATTTCCTTGCAATTCATGCTATTTGGTGGCCCCATTTCTCATTATTTGCCCAAATACATTTTGTCATATGTCAGGTTATATCATTCCTTATTCTCAGGACAGAGGTCCCAGTCCATAAACCTATGGAAGCTTCATTAGTAGTTTATGAAGAAAAAGAAGAAGGAGGAGGAAAGGAAAAAGGAGAAGAAGAAAGAGAAGAAGATAGTTTCACTATTTCGATCATAGACTGTACAGCCATCTGTACATTCAACCCTAATTATATGTCCTGTATATTCCTTGTTATACACTTAGTCATCTGATCTGCATAAAATTTACAAAATAACAATAAGGTATCATCTTACCCTGGGTAAAATGGCTATTATTACAAAGACAAAAATTAAAAGGATGCAGAGAAAAGGCAACTCGTAAACTGTTGGTAAGAGTGTAACTTAGGACAGCCATTATGGAAAACAGTATGGATATTTGACAAAAAAATAAAAATAAAACTTATCAAAAAAAATAAATTAAAAAAAAAAAGCTTATCCAAAGAAGAGAAAATCAGTATACCAAAGGGATACCTGCACCTCCATCTTTATTGCAGAACGATTAACAAGAATAAGGATGTGAAATAAAATTAAGTGTCCATCAATGGATGGAGATAAAGAGAATGTGGTGTATATTCACAACAGAATACTACTCAGCCACAAAAAAATGACATTCTATCATATGCAGTGATATGGATGGGACTGGAGGTCATTATGGGAATCAAAATAAGCCAGAGACAGAAAAACAGCATCATATGTTCTCACTGATATGTGGGAGTTAAAAAAAAATGATTTTGCAGAGATAGAGAGTAGAATGCTAGTTACTAAAAAGAGGAAAAGTGTGTGTGTATTGGTGAAGCAGTGGTGAGAGGCATTGGTTATAGGTACAAATATATAGTTAGAAGGAATAAAAACAATGTTTGATAGCAGAGTTTAGGGGGAATATAGTTAACGGTTTAATTTATACTTCAAAATAGCTAGAAAAGACTTAAAAATTTCTTAACACATAGCAATGATAAATACATGAAGTGTTTGACATCCTAAATTCCCTGACTTGATCATTACACACACTATGCATATGATGAAATATTACAAGTACCCCGTACATGAGCGCAAGTGTATAACTATATAAAATAAATGCAGATAGCTATAAATTCTATTCTTATTGCTCTTAAGGAATATCCAGGAAACAGGAAATGGTCCTAAAATTATATACTACTACTGTTTATCATATTAAAAGAAAATCTTAGAATTTTCTGTACAAAGGAAAAAGTCATTGTTTTGATGCTAATAGAAGCAAAATGAAAAGTTTTGAAATGAGGGAGGCGGAGCAAGATGGCAGCCGAGTAACAGCTTCCTTGCGGCTGGGCACGGTGAGACTGGGGAGAGAGGACTTCAGGCATCTCTGGCAGGTGGGATCTACCCAGGAACTTCCCCTTGGGGACACAGGGAGACAGCG
>CAUYRH010083013.1:0-10125 GCA_963574655.1 Perodicticus potto | reverse complement strand
TCTGCAAGCTTTTGTATGGGAATAAGTTTTCATCTCTTTGAGGTCAGTATGAAGTAACATCTCTAGCAGATCTGGCCTACAAACAATACTACAATACTACAGAGAGTTTTTCACGCCAAAATTACACTAGACAGTAATAGAAATCCATGTGAATAAAGGTCATCAGGAAAGGTAACTACATATAAAAATATAAAAGACAGTATAAATGAATGTGTGCTTATAACTCATTAGTTTTCAAAAATAACTGCATTAAGCAAAAAAATTATAAAGCTGTTATTGAATGGGTTTATAACATAGAAAGATGTTATATGTTTGTATCACAATAAACATGCAAAAATTTTTGAAAAGAATACTCTGTTTATACATATGGCTGTCCTGTTCTGAAGAAATGCACTGGAATAGTTATGGTTAAAATACTCATAAGTCTTCTGGCATACACATTTTATTATGAAAGTTTTAAGAGGACTATGATATAGTCTGTTATTTTACTTCCTAGAAACACAATAGTGTCCTTTCTGATTCGCCCGTACAAGTTTCAACATGCCCAGCTTATCCATGCTATTGGGAGGGTTTCATCTATCCATATAGTTTTTACATTTCTTGATTTTTTGTGTATCTCAAAAATTAGTAATAACCTATGTATTATCAAAAAGTTAAGAGATTAAACAACCATTGAATCATTGGTGAAACTCATGTTTTAGTGCCTTTTGTGCTATTTTTTGCAATTTTTCTATAAGATTAAAATTTATTTTTAAAATAATTATTATCACAAAATCTCCAAAAAAGGGTGGGGGAAATAAAATTAAAAAATAACCCAGAGCCATCGTACAACAGTCAACACATCATGCTTTTCCTATGGCACCAGAATGTAACCTCTTATGTACTTCTATATCCTTATTTTGCAGAGAAAGAAATTGAAACTTAGAGTATGTAATGGGACTAGAATGTGTACAGGACTGTTAAAAATGATATAGCCAGTCAGTGGTGGAGCCAGCTCTGATAAATAGGCAGCCTAATTCCTGCTGAGTTATTTTCTCTCTCCATGTACTTTGTTCCATGGCCAAACTTTTTTTGAATATTATTACTCTTTTTTGATATTCTCCCTTCTACATCATTTCAAATATTCAATTCTGCAGCAAATATTTTGCACATTCTAAAAAATATGTGAAGGGTTTATCTGTCAGTAAAAAATTAGTTCATTCCTTGTGTTACATACTTAGAATTCAACAAAACTCACTCACTGTAACTGGAATCGGTATCTGACTTCTGCGTAAATCATCAACTATTATGAAATTTCTAGGGCTATTTCTCATCCTCTCCCAGGAATTCACAGACTGAGGAACTTGGGCCAAGATGGAGGTGAAGAATCGACAGTTGCCCCTATGCCTGTTACATTGCGAGGAACATGTTTATGACGATTGTCATATGACACCAAATACTGTGCTCTTTCTTCCTCACAAATTATTTGTTGTGTGGATGAAAACTCATTTGCTGAAAGTACTTGGAACATTCTACTTACCTTGGAACCAATGTAGAGGCTTCAGAAGGGAGACTTAGCTAGTGAGGATGGTTTTGTTTGCTCTTAGCTAATCAGTGAAATATGAAGAGGCAAAAGAGGTGAGGCTTCTCAGTATGAAATCTCATGTTCATATTTTGCAAAAGAAAGTGGCTATATCTTTTGTCATTTCTGCTCTGACTGAATCTTTCCATCTATGAAAAATCCAATCTCATAGCCTCTATAAGATATTAAGTCAGATACCATTTTTAAAAATGGTTTGGGCCCTGGCTAGAGTAAACACCTTATTTCAACTGACAACAATGTACAGTTCAACATTCTTTGGAAGGGGTTAGTTAACCAGTTGTACATTTATAGAGGATTTAATAGCTGCCCCAAATTATTCCTGTCCATGAATAAATTCATTCAATATTTTGAGTCCATATTTAGGCTAATGTTCTGCAGATCCTCTCTGCTATCTAGTCTTTTATTTCCTTGTTTATTTCCTTCAGTTCACAATAATTGCAAGCTGCAATTATTTCATTTTTTATTTGATTATTTTCCATATTCTATGCTGAAAAGTAATAGAAGAGTAATAGAGTCTGTGAGCTCAAGCCTGCACATGTCAGCACTGCTCTGCAGACAGCTTCTAGTAATAGGCATGTCTGAAGGGCTTAGTAAACCTTTGTTCAAGGAATTTCACTGAGGTTCTGTGACAAGCCAGGCACCACTAATCTAGCCCTGCAAAGCAAAGGTTACAAATATAGGCTTGGAGCTCACTGCCTTGGGCCAAATGCTGATTTTATCAATTGTCCTATAAATTTGAGTGATATTTGCTGTACACTTTTCTATGTCTTAATGTATCCATCTCTGTCAAATGGTACTAATAATGATACCATCTTTTTCATAGAGTGAAATGAAAATGAGGCCTCATCTGAACCAGAGTGAATGGTTGATAAATACCAGCTCTTAAAATACAAAAGATGTTACTAGTTCAAGTCCACAGAGAGAGAAACTAAGTAACATGTTACTTAGTGCATCCCTGGCGAGAGGCAGAACCCATATTTGAGCTCACGGTGGCCTTATTGCAAAGCCTAGACCACTTGTATTGACATCTGTGCTGACTGCCCACTACCTAACACAGTGGACAACGACTTTCAGAAGTTCATAATTTAGGGATACATCATGTACCTGGATAAATGATCCTACCACAAGACAAATTGACCTCCCTGCTACAAAGTTTAGAAGGTGACTTGTATATAAAGTACCCAAAGAATAACCCTTCGGCAGGTGCTCTGGGAGTGAGAGATTTGCACTGAGCCAGTGGGGCATTCCTTTCAAATGCCTTTCTAAAAGCAAGACTCTTTACTTCCAAAAACGTTTCCAATTTGTCAGTCCAGTAACCCTATGAAAAAGTGAAATGCGGTTGCTTGGAAAATGACTTCCATGTGTTCTCTTTGTACAGGAGTGTAGAATCCTAATGACATGCAAAGAAAAAGGACCAGCATGAGGTTGCCACCATTGTTATTTTGTCATTTTCATCTTTGCTTCTGGACCCTGGTTCATTCTGTGTCTCAGATGAGAAGATAACAATAATTACCCATATTTATTAATTCCCTGCTGTATGCCAGGAAAGGTTATAAAATCTTATATGTAGCAACTCATTTATTCTCCATAACTACTGAACAGAGAATTACTGGTAGGGATTGCAAAAATGAGGAAACTTAGATATAGGGAGATTAAACACCTTACTAATGTCACCCAGCTAGACAATAAGGAACCAGCATATGTATCCTAGAAACTGGATATCAGAGCCTGAATATTTAGGCCCCATGCTCTCTCCACAACTTCTATGAACTTCAGAATCTTGCAGAGAATTAACATGTAGTTCTAGAGCAAGAGAAGGGGTGAATCTGTGGAAAGTTAAGTCCCCACAAGTGTCTCTTGTGGGCAGGACAATGTTTCTCCTTCCTTTTGATTCTCCTCCCCAACCCTAGTTTCCCAACCAGCAGTGAGTTGGCAACTCATTGGGAGTGCCTGAGAAAGAAATGGACTTCATGTGTTGTATAGACTACTGTCTTAAACATCGCTGGAATGTGTCCCTATCCTCTGCCTTGTGTCACACAGAAATCCTGTTAAGGCCAACCCAACTGTTTTCCTGCGCCCAATCTTAACCTTTCTAACCCATCCTCTACTCTTCAGTTGGGTCCTGAGAAGGAACAGTTGTCACAGTCAAACTTAAAGAGAGTTGAATAAGGCAAGGATTAGAAGCAAAGCCTTTTTCCCCAAAAGCCAACAGGAGAGGAGAACAGAGCAAGGTTAGCAGAGCCCGGGGAGATCCGTGGCTGTTGGAGAGACATGGCTATCATCATAGAGCTGTGGTCACATCATGGAACCCAACCACAATCAAGACCAACACCCACAGGGGCCCAATAGCTGGGTGGGGGATAAATACTTAAATTGGCAGCTCTAATTTTCTATTATCTACCACAGACCAGAGGGCTAGAAGCCCAGGGGAAGTAATCAGCAGAGGCCTAGGATGAATCTGGAAGGTTGAAAGAAGACTAACCAGACAGATTATTCATCCCTAATTTTTGATTCTTTTTTTTTTTTCTTTACAATCAATGCTATAATGAACATCATGTGTGTATCTGCACCTACTGAGCATTTTATTCTGTAGGATAGATTTCTGGTTGTGGGACTGTCAACTCAAAGAGTTTTAGAAATTCTACATGTTTCAGATGCTACCAAAAACTCTTTACAATTTTACCCATACTGTATGTATGCCTACATCAGCAGTGGATGTCATCTAATGTTTTAAGAGGTAGGCCAGGCACAGTGGCTCACACCTATAATTCTAGCACTCTAAGGGGCCAAGGTGGATTGCTTGAGATCAGGAGTTCAAGGTCCACCTGAGAAAAAGTGAGACCCTGTCTCTACTAAAAATAGAAAAATTAATTGGGCATAGTTGCTGATGCCTGTAGTTCCAGCTACTCGGGAGGCTGAGGCACGAGGCTCTCTGAGCCCAAATGTTTAGGTTTCTTGTGAGCTATGGTGACACCATGACAACTCTACTCAGGGCCATGGAAGGAGACTCTGTTTAAAAAAAAAAAAGAAAAGAAAAGAAAAGAAATGTTTTTGGATGTGTTGATAAGATTAGCGCAAGTTATCACTTACTGTTGACTTTTACAGTTCCCAGATGACCAGTGAGATTGAGCATGATTTCTTAAGTACATAACAAGTTAAATTTTGTGAGTTTCTGTTCCTATTAGAGATGTTTACGACCCAAATTGCCATTTTTTACTTCACTTGCTTTCTTCTTTTTTAATTTAGTTTCTGTTGCAAACAAGTTTGGGGTATATTTTTGTTATATTTAGGGTCTAATTTTGAAAACTTAATTCTGTCCTTCTGCTTTAAACCTTTCACTGGCTTGCTCTTTGCCTCCAGGATAAAAGTCCTAATTACTTCGCTGAACTGAAGGCCCCTTTCCTGATTGTAGTTACCTGCAAACTCCTCACTATCATCTCTGGTCAGCCCTACCTCCTCGCAACCACATCTTGGGTCCTGCTGCAGGTATAAACCTGCCCTGCCATTGCTTTATTCCCACTTGTACACAGTTTTCTCTTCCTGATATGACTTTCTCTTTGCCAGTTAATTCCTGTCTTGTCTTACAGATTAATTTAAACATTGTTGTCTGCGAAGCCAAACATGTCCCAGCCTTCTCCATCTTTCCAGACTGAGCGGCAGATGGCTGTCAGTCATGGTGGACTGGATTAAAGGGAAACTGCAAACAGGGTGTAAGGGAGGGACTTACAGTGGTGAATAGGCTCCCATGCCTGTGTCCCAGAGGTACGCATCCTACTGACTGAGCCACATCGCCCACTTTGAACAGAGCAAGCTTCAGCAATATACTGCAATCCTCATTTTGATTTTTCCTATAATAATTTTCCACAAAAGATTCAAGGAGGTGATTCCTCTTTTAAAAACCACATGGAATTTGAGTTCTTTCACAGTGACCTTAGTAGGTCAGATGCAATATTTGGAGGTCACGCCAAAGCATGTGATTCCAGCGCATCCTCCAATCTCTGCTACCAAATATCACATTTAAAAAAAAAGATCATTATCATATTTTGATGTCATCTTGCTCCAGAGATCCCCTGCGACATAATAAGTGAAGCTTCACTGCATGGAAAAGCAACTTCTCCCGTCTATCACTCTGTTAGTATCCCTATCTTACCAAGGCTTGATACATGGGCATGCATTGGTCATTTTAGCCTCACCTTATTTTTCCTATGGAGACAAACTTTAATAGTCCGATCCAGCTAGTCTTAGCCACCTCCATTTTAAACAAATTGAAAGCTTAAAGTTCCAATTTGCAGAGCAAGCAGTGTGATGTTCTAAACTGATTCAAGCAAAAATTAATCTGCAGAAACATCGTCCCAAAAGCTAGTTCCCTATTGCACTGAAACTAGGACTTGAGAGGCACTGTGTGCTTTAACACAAGTCTCTCCACACAACCAAAAGTCTCTACATGGATCTAGATAGGCAAGTGACTATACCTCACTGAGCCTCAGTTTTCTCATCCGTCAAATGGGGATAATGTAGACATGGCAGGGAAAGGGTAAAGAATAAAACAGTACATGTTTTCAAAGTGCCCAGCACAGTAAATGAGAAAACAGAAGTAAACTGTGGACAGTATTTCTTTTCATTTTTATCTAGTATTCATCTCTTCCACTATTATCTTTGCCCACCACATCAGCTTAGCAAGCTCTATGGAGGAAGCCACAGAACAGCCAGCTAACCAATCCCACTTCTGCCACTAACTAGTCTTATTTCTTTATCTAAATTCTGCATATTCCTAAGAACTCTAGATGGCTCAACAAATCAGAAAACATGACAGCTTAGTAATTAAAGGAGCATATAATTGAATGCAGACATTTATCAAACTCTTTCTTAGAGAAAGTATTGTATTTCTTTGGGAAAAAATGATAAAGCACGCTGAGTGTGGTGATGTTAATATGCCTTCAAAATATACACATACATTTTTGTGAGCACCCTAATGGATCTAGGTTGATATAATTTGGGATGGTAGTAAAAAGGAAGATCTGAATTTTTTTACATAATACAAAGGTAGTAAAAAGAAAGATCTGAATTTGCTTTACATGATAAAAAGGTATAAAAATTAAATTTCAATTAATGAGTATGCTTGAGGATAATCTGTTAAGGAGAGAGTCTGAAAAGTTAATTGCTATATGGAAAATAGGGCAGAAAAAATTTTAGTGGTGACATGGGGGGAAAAGGCTTTGGGAAGAACAGAACTATGAAATACATTTTAACAATGTCTGCATCTCTTTCTTGGTAAGATCTTTGGTAAAGTCTACATTAATCACTAAAGTTTTGCAGTCGAAGAAAACTTTGTGGAACCCTGTATGGTGTGCTTAAGCCTGATTTGGGATGGGGCTAACATAGATACTTCTAGTACAGATGCAGTAGCTCAAGGATGCATGAGTTGTATACATTTGAGAAAAATTAACTGAACACATGCTGGGTCTCAGGCCTGATTCCTGGGGGTCCAGTGGTGACAAAAAGAACAGTAATAATAAGACTTGCAAGGTGCTACATGACAGGAAGTATGTGCACTTGAGAAACATTGATGAGAGAATAATTTATTCTATGTGGTATGATGGCATATAGCTACAGTGCAGGTACATTTTGTCAATCACTTAAAAAATGAATAAGGCTTGCTAAGCTAGTATGGAGGGAAAAGATAAGAGTGGTGGAAGTGATAACTGGTTCAAAAGCAGATAGATTGGCAAGGGTATATAGATAAAAGACAGATAGGAGAGAGAGACAGAGAGAGACACACAGAGAGAGAAATAGAGTACTATAGACTCTGACGTGACTGAGAAACGAATATACGGGGTAAGGAAAGGGGAGGGGCACTGGAAGCAGAGGACAGGGCTGGATCTTAAAGGATTGTCCTCTGTTTGTCCTTTGACTCAATAGTCCTGATAGAACAAAATTCTTTTGAAGGTTTTTTTTTCTATTTTTTTTTTTTTTTTTGCAATTTTTGGCCAGGGCTGTGATTTGAACCTGCTACTTATAGTATATGGGGCCAGTGCCCTACTCCTTTGAGCCACAGGCACCACCCTGAAGGTTATTTTTAAATAATTATATTTTTAGACAAATAGAACCAGCTTCCAATAAATATCAGTTATTAAATTTCTAATGAAACGAAGATGAAGCCTGCTAAGCTTAACAATTGATTGATGAGTACCTAATACATTTAAGACTAGATTCTATTGTCCCATGGTATTTAGTTTTATCTTGAGGCTTTCTGTACTTTCAGAAACCTTCACACTGTCCATCATTAGCCTCATGAGTGGCTAAATTTCCACCATTTCCAGGGCACTGGTCTTTTCTGGTAGAAAATACAGGTAACATGAGGAGAGAGGGTACTTCCTATGGTCCACAGAAGACAGAGAGATCCATGTCAACAGCTGTCTATCAAGAGGCAAACAGAAAGGGTGGCTGTGCGCCATAGAATAAAGACCAGGCAGACAATGTTCCAATGATTCCATTTTGCCTGGAGCAAACTTATGACAAACTTACACAGCTACATTTTCCACTTTAAGAGGAAGAACTGAATGTAATCAGTAGAACCACAGAATGTCAGCGCAGAGGACACCTTGGGAAAGATAATTGAGTAGAAAGCATGCAGTCTATGGTTCCCAAAACGTGTGTTAAAAATCTAATTGTGCACATACTAGCTGGAAGAGTTTAGATAAATTTTAAAGTGTTCTGATCCTAATTTTGTTTATAAAATAGGGATAGCAGTATATGATATGAAAAAAGTCTTTTGAAGATTAGAAATAATGTGAATTAAAAATTGAGTGCACAGTAGACATTTAGTACATGATGGCTATTAAGATATAACATCCTCAACCCATCCTATCCTAGGACTCATCCTCTGAATTATGAACATTCAATCACTGAGAATGTGTGCTCAACACACTCATTTTTGGAACCATCTGAAGCCCTAGTACATGTCTTGTGTCAAGGGACTAAAAAGGCCACATCCAATGCCAATGAATTATTCCTCACTTTTGGTCTCTGTTATGGTATATGCACTTGGATTTTATTAAACTTTCATATCCTGGACATATGTTTAATCCCGTATAAAACTTAAAAGAAGGTCAATGGTATGAATTTCTATAATGTTAATGAGCTTCTTGATTTGTCAATATTGTACTTAGGAAAATTAAATTAGAAATCAAAAAGTACTAGGGGGCAGAGTATGATGGCAGTCGGGATGGACATGTAGCCCATCTCTCCCAAGTCATCAGATGAGGGGAGGGGACTCTGGATCTTTCCCCACATGGATTATTGGAGTGGATAGACAGCTGAAGACTTGGGCGAATTGGTGGATTGCTATATTTGAGGCGTAATTCAAAACCACGGACTTTACAATAGAGTTTTTCCCCTGCCCAGCCACACTGGCTGGCAGCTGGCCACTCCCTCATGGAGGACAGCAGTTCAGCAATTCACAAAATCTAATTGATGAAAATTTCAGTGAAGTATGGATTCCTAAGCAGAGTTTGACGGCCAGAAAGGGGTGTCCCTCAGAGCCAAAGAGGGCTAGGCAGCCCAAAGGAAAATTGAGGGGAGGGGATCCCGCCTGGGAAACAGACATTTTGAATTGTCCAAAATGGTGAACACCTTTTCCCAGAACATCAGGAGTAATTAAACAGACCATACCATCCTGGTGGAGAATACTAGTGAGGTCTGGCAATTCGGGCTGTGCGGGGAACTGGGGCTCAATAGAGAGACTCTGAGCTGCAGAAATTGGGGAAAAGATCTCCGCACACTGCAGCTGTGGGAGCAGGGGAGGCTGGAGCAGCGGCAGCAGTGGCGGCAGCCAGCCCCTCCCCCACAGCCTATTTCAGTTGCCAGTTCAGGAGAACATGGGAGCAGAGTGGAAAAATTTGTGAAACATGGACTCCTGCAACAAGTTTGGGGTAGGATAGGAGTGCTGTCTGGAACAGAGCACCCGAAGTGGGGCAACATTTAGGAAACAAACTTTTATAGAAACTCCAAAAATCCAACTAGCCAGGTAAAGTGGTTACTGTGGTACCAATGTAAACTGTGAATCAGGTATAAACCTGGGAACCACTCACAGAGCCACCTAGTGTCCAGAAAGTATATTGCATTATAAATGTATTTCTACTAAATTTGACATCTACCTCATACGTATAGATGTGTATTTCTATATATATACAAGAATAATATTTTTGAGATTGGTGCCTTTTTTTTTTCTTTTTCTTTTTTCTTTTTTTAATTCCTTTTCTTGGAGAAGTTATTGTTAATTTTTTATTTTTTATTTTGTTTTTTTATTTTTATTTTTTCTATTTTTAATTTTATTTTTTATTTTCTTTCTTCTTTTTAAACTATTTTATGAACGCTACTTTTTTCTTCTTTCTCTCTTCCTATTCTTCCATTCTTATGGTTTCTGAGAGTGCTTACATCAGATTTTTTAGAGGCTTTTTTTTTCAATTATTTTACAATTATCATTATTTTTAATGATATCATGATTTTTAATGATTTGTAGATTTTTGTTTTGTTTTGTTTTT
>CAUYRH010083011.1:0-71248 GCA_963574655.1 Perodicticus potto | reverse complement strand
CAGGCGCCCGCCACAACGCCCGGCCATTTTTTTTTGGTTGCAGCCACCATGGTTGTTTGGCGGGCCCAGGCTGGATTTGAACCCGCCAGCTCGGGTGTACGTGGCTGGCGCCTTAGCCCGTTGAGCCACAGGCGCCGAGCCGGAATCTGTATTTCTTAAAGCTACCTAGGCCACTGTGATATTCTGTTTGGGATGCTGGTACAGATAGAGGGATGTGGATTTTGGAATCAGACCAACTTGAATTCAGACTCCGTCTTTGCCTATTACTCACTAGGTGACTCTGGGCAAATTACTTCTTTCTCTGATTATGTGCTTCTCTCATCTATAAAAATAGAGAATTAATACCTATCCTGCTTATTTTAGAGAATTACACAAAGGTACCTGTTAGATCTCTTGCTCCTTGCTCTTCCTCCTGAATGTGCCTAAGGCTCATCCCTACATGCGCAAACCTGTGTCAGAGGGGCATAACCACAGGTCAGGAGAGTCCCACACTTGGTGCCCTGTGGGCAGCAACAGGAAGCCTCTGGTGGAGCCCCTCCCTCCCCCTGCCGAGCTGTGAACACTGGAGGCTACATCCTGCAGAGCTGGGTGTAAACTGCTCCATCTTGCAGGACTGTGGGTGACAAAACAGAGGTACTGGAAGCTTCACTCCCTGCCCTGTTTTATATGACATTGAAGCCTGCATGGTTTCACAAGAGACCATGGAGCTCCATCTGCCAGTGTAGGGATCCAGATCTCTGTGTGGGCTCAGTGACAGTCTGGGTGCAAAGAGCAGGGTCCTGGCTAGGTTAAGACAGGCAGAGGGCATAGGTCAGTATCAAAGGTATGTCGACCACACAACAGGAGACCACTCATGTTATTGGTGAGTGAAGTCTGCCCAGGGAAGGGGCAGGACAAAGCTCAGGGGAGGCCAAATACAATGAATCCTGGGCAGTTGCAGAAAAGTGAAAGGGAAGCCTTGGGCAGATTCCAAGTGGTCAGAGTCCAGTCTGAAGTGGCTCTGGGGTCCTTGGCTGATTGGCTGCAAGCTCCCCAGCCACCAGAGAAGGGCAGGGTCATTCAGAAAAAAGCTCAAGGACCCAGTTTGGTACTCCTGGGGCCCTACCATCCCTTACCTTACACCAAGGTTGACAGAGCAGGCAGTGGCTCACAGCCAACACCAGCACACATGCCATGAACTGCCTGCACTCAGTATTTCCACACCCTCCCCACAGTTCCTCACTAGAGTCCTGGTCAAAGCTCTGTCACAGGCACAATATGGTAACATTTAGAGTTCTATGGGGAGGGGGCAGGATGGAGCTTGAACAGACAGCAAAGATTCCAGACTACAGCCCACCCCACCCCTTTCCCAGCAAGGACAGAAGGGTAGGAGAAATGCTGACTGCCTAGCAGAGGTAGAGGATGGTGTCCTATTGTTAGTTAAAAGTAAGGTAGAGGATGGTGCCTGTGGCTCAAGGAGTAGGGCGCTGGCCCCATATACTGGTGGTGGCGTGTTCAAGCCGGGCCCTGGCCAAAAAAACTGCAAAAAAAAAAGAAAAGAAAAGAGCAAGGTAGAGCAGATGGTCAGGCACCCTAGCCCCAAGGAGAGGCTTAAAATGCTGAGCAATTAAATCAGTGGTCGTGACAGTTCAGCAAGGCTGTGTTCTGCAGATCCCATACAGTGACAGTAAGCAAAGAGGTTTCATGGAAGCCCACAGGGCAGCGTGACCGCCCTCCTCACTAGTGCCAAGAGGCTCAGAGAGACCCTGTCTTATCAATGCCACGAGGCGGGTGACGAAACATGGGGCCCTACCTGCTGGTGCCAGGTGGTTGGGGTGATTCTGTCTCCTTGCTGGAGGATTGGACGCTGACCTTCTCACAGTACTATATAGGTGAGGCTCACTAAACTGCCGGTACCTGGGAATAACCCTCAGTAGGTGCCAGTGCCCCAGCGACTGGTACTGTCCATCCCCGAGCGGAGGAGAATGACCCCCCAAGCAGTGCCAACGCCAAGACTGCCCGTATAGACGGTGCCGGGGTAGATCTCTATTTGGTGTCAGTACTGAGGTGGCCCGAACCGCTCGTGGCCGAGAAACGTCCCCCAGAGACAGGCGCGGTGCCTGCCCTGCCCGCCGCCCCGCTCACCTGTGCCCGAAGAGCCTCAGCCCTGGGAAGCGCCGCTTGCTCAGGCGCCGCGGCGCCTTGTCCAGTTCGGGACTGGCGTCCTGCTCGGAGCCGCTGGACGAGGCGGAGGCCGACTCGGAGTCGCTGCTCCGGGCCTCGGGGCTGCCGTCCCGCGGCTCCATCCGGCCCTAGCCCCGGCCGGCGGTGGGCCCGCGGGAGACGCCCATGCCGGGCAGGCGGCCGGGGCTCAGCACGCCCGCTCCGCGCCGCCCGCCGAGGCCATAGCGCGCGCTAGCTCCGCCCGCCCCGCGCCGCGCGCCCCCGCGCCCCACGCCCAGGTGCCGGGGAAGCGGCTGCCGCGGCCGCTCCAGGAAGTGCCGCCAGCCGCGGCCGCAGGACCCCGCATAGCTGGCCGGGCCGCTGCCTGCCCGCCGCGGAGCACGCCCCCTCGGTCGTGCGACGGCACCGGGCCCGGGGCGCCCTCTGCCGGCGGTCGGCTGCGCCACTGCCCGCCTAGACGGTCCGAGGGGCGGGGCAACATGGGGGTGGGGCGATCTAGGCCCCGCCTCTCAGCCAAGCGGCCGAGCGGCCTGGATGAGACTGAATCTCTCTGCCAGACGCTTGCACTGTGCGGTGTGCACCCGGACACACAATCGGTTCCTCCCCCGAGCCTTATGCACCAAACAGCCTACATGCTCCCAAGTACACCCCCGAGGGCGGCTGTCCCCACCTCCCCTCCCACATCCACACAGAACATATTCTGCCCTCCTCCACCTTGTGCCTACTCAAGGCAGCTCACAATCTCCATCCTTTCCCCCTGTGCCTCCCAGATCACACCCACAGGAGCAAAAGTCACACAGTGCTCCCCATGCACACAGAACAAGCACGCCTCTCACACATAATTATACTCACACATTATTCAAACTAACACTTCTTGCCCAGCCTCTCACACTTGTGCCCAAAGTCACTTAATGACCCTCACACCAACAAAGAACTTATATGTTTCTCATACAAATTCATTCTTCCACAGCTACTCATGATGGCCTCCAACCCTCTCACCTACGCCTAACACATCTCAGCACAATATTCAATGGAACCTATATAGCTTATCCTACAGGAATCACCTGCACACTTCTTACATACTCATAAATACACATAAGGACAACAGGTATGGACTACCACCTTCATTCATAAACCCACAGTCCCACAGAGAACATATGCATCTTTTCCGATGAACAAATATCCCCTAGGACAATGGTTATGGATGACACATCCCTCTTACACACACACATACTCTTATTCAGAAATATACTTTTCACGCACATATGAACACACCCCCAAAGACATCAGCAGTCATGCCTCTTCACAAATCAGAGCAATTGAAACCAGATCGGTTGCTTGTGGGGGCACAGCCATCACAAATGCCTAGGCAATCTCTGATTGCCCCTGCAGAGATGGCAACAGGAGGCCAAGAAGTCAGAGAATGTGGTCTTCCTTTTCCCTAAACCCTGCCCCTTGGTGCCCACACCAACTGCCCACTGGTTCTGTTTGCACTGCAAAGCCACATCCTGTGTCACCTTCACTTTTACCCTCTCCTCTGGGGTTCTTACAGTCCATTTTCCAGCTGCAGACAGCCACAAATAGCTAGTGCTGGCGACTGTGACTTGTGGGACAGCCCATGATTTTGAGAAATAACTGGCACCTAGAGGCCCACAACCTTCTCCTAGCTTTTCACAGTTTCCTATAGGCCTAGAGAAGGTCTGATCAGGGTCATGGGCCCCAGGCCTCCAGTCAGCGACGGGTGCCAGAGTGATCAGAAGGAGAAGGGCAGAGAAATCCCCAAGTAGGCCTGACAGGGCATTGATCCCTTTGGGGAAGTTTCCCAATGGTTCATACCCCAAGCCCTGAGAAAAGAGGTCAGAGGCAGCTGAAGAGCTGTTGAGTTTGCACAAGACCTTAGGGCTGGTTCTTAAGACTTCAGCATCCCATGCCACACTCCTGTGGGAGCTCCTCTGCCCAGATTCCCCCGCTGTTAGCTCCTTTACCTCCTAGTCTCCTGAACTAGCTCAGCCTTCCACCACAATGCCCACAACAGTGCAAACACCAGAGCTTCCCCTACCTGCCAAGGACTCCCTTGCCCTTCTCTATGCCTCCACAGAGCTGCCAGATAAGGGATGGGTCACCCCACTTCTGCCACCTCCTACCCCAGATAAAGGCTCAGAGAGGGATGGAGATTCCTGTGCCTACTCCCAGGCCACTCCTTGTACCTACCCTGTCTGGGGTGTCTCAGCTGGGATCTGTGGCACGTCCCAAGAACGGTAGCGCCACATCTGCCTCAGTGCCCCTGGCCGCTCCCCTTCTTCTGTCCCCAGCGCCTCCGCTGGGCCCAGAGCTGAAGCCTCATCGCAGCTTCCCCCGGCACTGTGGCCAGCCCCTAGTTCGCTCATCCTGCCCAGCGACTCTCTTCCTCTTTCGGCACTTCCTGACCGGGGGGCCCTGTAGAGCCCGGCTGGCTGCCCGAGCAGAGGGCCACGGGTCTCGTAGGCGCCTTCCGCTGGCTGGGGCAGGAGGCTGGCTGGGGCAAGGAGCTACACGGGAGGGCAAGGGGCAGGTAGGGACAAGCCCAGCCCAGCAGTCAGGAGACAGCCCAAGAGTCAGAGGATGCCAGGCAGCCACCAGGCTTGCCTGGGCTGGACTCCACACCTCAGCTCGTCTGGTTTTCCTCTCCACTTAACTTCTCTGATTTTCACCTCTGGTCCTGGTTGAGGTCTACCACTTCGTGATGACCACTGGGTATGCGAGATGAGGGTGCCCAGCCCACATATGGCTCTCTTTCCTTAGCACCACTGTGTGCATTGCACCATCTAACTCAGGGCTGGGCACACAGAACAATGATATATGAAAAGAGCAATGAGGATGGAGCCTGCGACATGGGCTCATGTTCCATTTCTTTTTTTTTTTTTTTTTTGAGACAGAGCCTCAAGCTATTGCCCTGGGTAGAGTGCTGTGGCATCACAGCTCACAGCAACCTCCAACTCTTGGACTCAAGCGATTCTCCTGCCTCTGCCTCCCAAGTAGCTGGGACTACAGGCACCCGCCACAATGCCCAGCTAGTTTTTGGTTGCAGTTGTCATTGTTTGGTGGGCCCGGGCTAGATTCAAACCCGCCAGCTCAGGTGTATGTGGCTGGCTCCTTAGCTGCTTGAGCCACAGGCACCAAGCCTCCTGTTCCATTTCAGCCACTTTCCAACTATGTGGCCTGGGTCAGGGCATAACCCTCTGAGTCATTTAAATCAGTTTTGGAACAAGATAGGTTATGAACAGGTAAATGAATAAATACATAGATCAGGGAGCTTTTCTGAGTCTCAGTTTTCTCATCTGTAAAATGGAGTGATAATTGATTTCATGAAGTTATCTGAGGATTAAATAAGAGGTGAAAGCCTTTACAAACTAATTCATCCAATAAATACTTACTGAGCACCTTCTGTTCCACAGGCAGTGCATCAGAGTATAGCAGTGGGTGGGACGGAAGGGCTCTATCCTCATAGAGCTTAGACTCTAGTGGAGAAGACATTCAGGAAACAATCTATATAGGATATAATGTTAGGTAGCAAGACATGCTATAAAGAAGATGAAGGGAGAGGAAGGGGGAAGAGAGCGATAATGGGAGTGCTACTTAGGTAGGGAGGTTGGGAAAGGCCCTTCTGGGCAGGTGACACTTCAGAACAGACCTGAATGGGAGAGTGAGCCATGTGCCTATCTGGGAGAACAACATTCTAGGCAGAAGGAACAGTAAGAGCAAAGCCCCTGAGCAAGTACTTGATGTGTGTGGAGAACAACAGAAAGGCTGGCCTGGGCAAAGCAGGGTGGAGGAGTGGGGAAGGGAGTGCTCTAGGAGCTGGAAATATTTCCAGAGGCCAGACTGGACTGGAGTTCAAGGCCATCGTGAGGATTTAGTACATACACATACTCTTTACTAAGCCATATATGTACTCTTTATTCTTAGGGTTGGTGCTGGTGAGGAAATTGTACCTTTAATCATACTGCTCTAGACTTAGGTCCTTAGCTGGATATGTGTTTGTTATCCCCCAAAAGGTTGTGAATTTCTCAAGGGCAGAAATGGTGTCAGTTCAGTTCAATAAACATTTGTGCTATGGAACCTGCAGATATAGGACGACACAATGCCATTTGGACCCTTAGAAAGCTCCATCTGGTGCTGTAATCACCTTTGTGTCCTGTGTGCCTGGAACATAATATTTTTCAGGAAATATTTGTTTCATAAATGTATGCTGTTTAATAAAATTAATACTCAATAATAAAAACAATAGCTTATATTTCTTGAACACTTCTGTGCCAGACATCTTACCGAATACATAGAGTAGCTCACTGAATCCTCTTAATTACCCTCGGAGGTAGATCTTGTTACTTCCCTCCTTTTACAGATGGGGAAATGAAGGCACAGAGCTGCTAATCTTACTAGTCTAAGGTCACCCAGCTGGTAAGTGGTGGAAGTAAGTATCAAACCCCAGAGTCTGTGCCTTAAATAAGACATCCCATTTCTCCTTTAAGATTGGGGACATGGCCAGGTGATGCCCTTGAAGCACTCCCTTTCTCCCTCCAGCTCATCATCCCTGAATCTCTTTTTTTTTTTTTTTTCATCCCTGAATCTCTTAAGGTGGGTCCTGAATGCTGTGGCCCTTCAGATACTTTGTCTGCCAGGGCACAGCCAATTCTGGAAGGAGGCTGTTGCAGAGCCCTGCCCTCTTTTCCTAGGCATTCTGCAAGTAGCTAGAGCAGTTAAACAGAGGAAATGGGGCTGGGTTTGTTTTCCATCTGAGGCTTCTGGCAGCCCTGGAGCAGGAGAAAGCAGGAAATGGAGCTCCTGGAGGGGAAGTGAGCAGGCTAGAAGCTTTAAGCGGCAGAGTGGTCCTGACTGTGGGACCAGGGTCACTTCAGACTTGTACTCCACTAAGCTATCACTGCCAGTTCTGCTTTTCAAATGGGGCAGGGAGGACAAAACTGGAAGGGACAGGTGCACAGGGCCGGGGAGAATGCCCTTGGCAGTTCCTAGGACAACATGTACCAGCACTGAGGAGCTGGGGACCCCGTAGAATCCGCCCAGGTACACACAGGAAGAGGAATCTGGGTAAGAAAATTACTCTGGGCTTTTTTGAGGCCCCAGAGGGTGAGGTGTTCTACTTTCCATGGCCTGGATGAGCAAGCGGGAGCTGGGGAAAAGAAATGTACCAGGGCACCAAACACTCAACCCACGACCTGGACATCCTCTGCCCTCAAAACCTGCTGAGCCAGCCTCCTTGGCCTGACATTCAAGGCTCCTCATGCTCCTTGTTTTTTTGGCCTCTGTGTCCAGGCTTTCCCTGCATAGATTTCTCTCTGCCCATGTCATGCTGGTGCCTGTCTCAAAGTAGGTGTTCAACAAACCTTTCCTCCTTCCCTCTTTTTCTCACTCCTTTCACATGCCACCCTGACCCCTGCTGTTCCATTCTGCTTATGCTGTTCTCCTTCCTGGTCTTCTCTTAGAGTATGGCCAATCAAAATCTGCATCCTTCAAATCCCAGCCCAAGCAGCAAATGTGAGAAGGGCCCTTGCTGTGTGACTCTGGTTTGGACCAGATGATGTCTAAGATCTCTGTTAGATCTGAGAGTCTCATTTGAATCTTCTTCCCAGAACTCTAGGTTTTCCCACCTTTATTCATTCAAATGACAAATATTTTATAAACACCAACTAAGTGTCAAACACTGCTCCTGAGTCAGCTTTCCCAGCCCTGCTGACTCACCTTTGACATTCATTTTTGTTCCGAATGATATTCCCATACTATTTGACCTTTTATGCCCAATAGTCTTGTCTGCTTACAAGATTCTTGAACCCTACGGTGCTCCTTGAACAGTGTAGGGCACACAAGTCTATGCTCTGTGACTTCCTATGGAAGTCAAAATGGGTAGAATATAAGTGTTCAAAAAGCTAAGCAGAGAGGAGAACTGCCTTCTTGTTTGCATAAGTGACTGTGGTGAGACATGGAAGATTTTTAAAGTCTACGCTTCTCCCTAGAAACTATGCCTGTGATCCCACCACCTGATGAAGCCCTTGGAGCAATGCAGAGCCAGAGGTTACCTGCTGACTGCTGGCCCCTACCTGGGTACTGGGCCTGTGCCCCCACAGAGGAGACAGATGTACCTGATTGGGCTGCAGGTGCTGCTGGCTAGTAACAGATGGACATTTATTAGGTGCCTTCTGGGCAGCCTCATTAAAATCATGAGCAGGAGAAAATCTGGAAAAGAGGCTTGAGACCCTCGCCCACTGGGGCAAGAGAACTGTAGGTACAGCTCTGGCAGTTCAGCAGTCACTGGTGGTCCTTTAAACCACCATCTCTCCTGGAAGCTATTCTTTGGTACTTCCCAGGTTCCCAGGCTAGAGGTGAAAGAGGAGCCTAGGTGACTCTTCCCTACTCTGGGTCTGGATGTGCACTAAGGGGCTTGCTTCTGTCTCCAGCCTATACTACACCAAACCCCCAGGGCTTGGTCAGCAGGCCTCTTGCCCTTCAATCTGCAAGGTCATAAGCCTTGATTGCATAACCACCTTTCAACCCCTCCCACTTGTCCTAGTACCTCACCTGGGGCTGTGTGCACTTAGCACAGAGCCAAAAGGAAAAATCCATAGGGATAAAAGTCTAGGCCCTTGAAGCCTGACAGAGTGAAAAGGGCTTTGGAGTGAAGCACATGAGTCCAGATCCTGGCTGTATTGCGACTGGCTTCTGCGACCTTAACAAATTGCTTAGCTTCTCTGAAGCTCAGCTGCCCAGTGGCCCTCAAAGCCCCTCTTGCTCTGCTTACTCTGATTAGCTTTTCTTCCTCAAGCATCTGTAGGCTGAGAGCCCTGATCAAGTGCAGTGGGGCCCAGCAGAAGCCCAGAGTCTACCGCAATTCTTTCCCCATCCTCTTCGTACATCATTAAGAGGTTTTCCTTACGGCTGGGCGTAGCTCAGTGATTAGGGTGCCGGCCACATGCTCTGGGGCTGGTGGCTTTGATTCCAACCTGGGCCTGCTAAACAAACAAACAAAAAAAGCCGGGTGTTGTGGTGGGCACCTGTAGTCCCAGCTACTAGGGAGACTGAGTCAAGAGAATTGCTTGAACCCAAGAGTTTGAGGTTGCTGAGAGCTATGATGCCACGGCGCTCTACTGAGGGTGACAAAGTGAGACTGTCTCTCAATAAAAACAACAACAAAAAGAGGTTTTCCTTAGCCTATACTATGACCCTTGTTCTTGGAACCTGGACCCTTTGGGGACCTTTCTGAACATTCTGCTCTGAGTATGCACCAACTGAAGCAAAAATGAAATTCCAACCTAGGCTTCCTGATGCTAGCCCACGAGCCACCATCTCAGCAGACACCACGGAACTTCTCAAATGCCATTGCCTGAACTGGCCCTCCTAGATTCCCTCTGAATTGCCCAAACGTCCTGTGCCTCTCTGGTGTGGGGTTGAGCTGCTGGGGGCACATCCCAAACTCCTTATGCCAAAGCGGGGTGAGCTAAGACCCTCCCTGGGATCCTATCCCCACACATTGGCCTTCAGGACGAGCCTGGGACCACCTGGGGGCACTGCCCTCCTTGCCCTTTGACTCACTGGTCAGTGAGAACCTCAGGTTCCCCGGAGGAGGAAGGAATTCCAGCCTGGGCCTAGGCCTGGGCCCTGCCCTTCCGAAAGGAAGGAGAATGGATGGACCCAAGGCTTCCGGCTTCCTCTGGCAGTGGTCCCCTCCCCCTGCTCCTGCTCAGCTCTCTGCCCCCGGTTTTTGCATTTTTAATTCAGGACAGAATGTGATCTCTTGCAGCTCCTTGCTTTATCCTGTTGCTATTTAAATTACAAATCGGCCCCATCTCCCTGTCACTCTTAGGTTATTTTTAGCTTCTGGTAAATAGCAGCAGAGAGAGTTGGATCAAGTGCCCCTCCCTCAAGGAGCTGTGTACCCACAGCCGCAGCCATGTGCCGCAGCAGGGGGCTCCCTTCTCTGCCAGTTGGCACCCACAGGCCCTGCCAGCCAGCCGTTCTGTGGGGGTGGAGGGGGCAGGGCAGGACAGCATGCTGAGACCTGCGCACAGGCCCTTACTGTTGGTCCTTGTTAAGCTTCGCCACCCCCAGTCTCACTACCCTCTGTCATCCAGGGCCAGCCTCCCTCAGGATGCCCATGAGGAGGTCCAGCTGCACTGGACGAAAGACCTCACTTGTGTTTCACCTCTGCTTTGGTCAGGAACTCTGCGTCTCTCTTATCCTCTTGCATCTTTCCAGCCATACTCATGAGTAGGTACTGTGGTTCCCATTTTCCATAGGAGGAAACGGTCAGAGGTGAAAAGTGATTTGCCCAGCTAGAAGGGGCAGGGCTGGAATTCAAACCCAGGTCTCTATGTCCCAGAAGCCTGTGTGGACTTGAATGGCACTCCCTCTCTTGGTGGGATGCATGCGCCACTGTGCCCCAGGCCCAGGTCCATTTCCAATGCCCTCCATCCGCTACACGTGCTCGTCCTGTCCCCGTCTACTGGACCGGGGTTGACAAACTATGGTCCATGGGCCATATCTAGCCTGCTCCTTATTTTTGCAGAGCCCAGGAGTTACATTTATAAACGGTTGGAGAAAAGTAAGAGACTAATATTTTGTGACAGTGGAAATTACATGACAAGTAGTTCAGTGTCTATAAATAAAGTTTTACTGGAACCCCAGCACACTCATTCATTTACACATCACTTGTGACTGCCTTTGCCCTGCAACAGTACAGTGAATAGCTAGCTGTGCTACTTTTTCCAGGGAATGGACAATGCCCCATATGTCCACCTCAGGCAGTGCTCAGACTAGGGCCAGGAAGCCCCCTGCTGGTCACACCCCAGCACTTCATCTCACATTTGACCCCTTTTTTTCTTGCCCTGCCCCTTTCCCTCTTGCCCTAGGCTTCTTCACAGGTAAAACCAGTGGTTTCCAAACCTGCTCAACTATCACAATTACCCAGGAAAAGTCTTTAAAGTTCAGATGGCCAGGCCCAACTGCAGACTACCTGCAGCAGGATCCATTTAATTTAATGTATAAACATATTAATTTATTTTTATTTTTTGAGACTTACTTTGTTGCCCTCAGTAGAGTGCAGTAGCATCATAGCTCACAGCAACTTTAAGCTCTTGGGGTCAAGCAATCCTCTTGACTCAGCCTCCCAAGTAGCTGGGACTACAGACGACTGCCACAACACCTGGCTCGTTTTTAGAGATGGGATCTTACTCTGACTCAGTCTGGTCTTAAACTCCTGAGCTCAGGGAATCTACCTGCCTCAATCTCCCAGAGTGCTAAAATTACAGGCATGAGCCACTGCACCTGGCTTATGTATGCATTTATTTTTGAGACAGAGTCTCACTCTGTTGCTTAAGCTAGAGTACCATGGTATCAGTTTAGCTCACAGCAACATCAAACTCCTAGGCTCAAGCAATCCTCCTGCCTCAGCCTCCCAAGTAGCTAGGAAGACAGATGTGTCAATGCCCGCTAATTTTTCTATTTTTAGTGGAGGCGGGGTCTCACTCTTGTTCAGGCTGGTTTTGAAATCCTGGGATTTCAAGGGATCTTCAGCCTCAGCCTCTGAGAGTGCTAGGATTATAGGCATGAGCCGCTACATTGAGCCTTAGGAATCCATTTTAAGAGATTCCCCAGTGAACTCGTTTGGGAACCACTGGGCTTAGCTCCAGGGGTTTAAGTTCTGCATCTTCAAACTGGCCCTTCCTTTCCAATCAAACCCAGAATCCCTCACACTCCTCTGGCTTTTCCTTAGTTGAACTGAAACCTCTTCCCAGTGGTCTCCTGATCCTAACTCTGATTGTTTAATTGAGAATTACCTTTCCTTCCCCCCAGAGGCAGATGCAAGATGTCACGAACTGTTGCCCTGCCCTTTTTTGACTTAGTGGAAACCAGGTCCCATTCATACCAAGCAAGGGACCACCCTACTCAAATTCTTCCTTTTTCTATTTTCCTGCCTTCTTCCCCCCAACCCCCAGGTGTCTGTTAGCATAGACCTGCCATCTCTCCATCCACCTAAAGCAGCTGCCAGGGCTGCTTTCAGCCCGTGCTGGCACTGGAAGGCAGAGGATAAACCTTCATACTCTGGTAAAAGCATTTCCCATCCTGCTGAAAGCCCCCGTCCTCACTTGCGTCAGAAGCAGCCCGGCCTCAAAATTGCTTCCGCTTCCACCCCTCACCCTCAGATTATTTTGCCCCCGCATTTCTGTCTAAAAGCCTTTTCTCTCTGTGAAGGGCTCTCAGCTGCTTTTCTTAGCAACTCCTCTCAGTAGGGTGGGAGGTTTATCTTCGAGCCGGAGCTGCATGAAACTGTGGCATGTGGAGAAAAAGGGCTGTTGCCTGGGCCTGAGCTCCTGCCAGCCCCTACCCCCAGGCCTGTGCTAGCAAGAGTAGCATTGGTCATCAGGCCACTCACGACTGCAGCCACAAGGGAAGGCATAGCTGGAAAGCACAGCTTGTTCCTCTGGGGTCCCCAGGGCCTAGAAGGGTTGCTGCCTCTTTCCCAGGGCCTCTCTGTCCTCTACCCAGGGGCCTCTACCAAGGGGGCTTTTCTTGCCTGGATGCCTTGTCCAGTCTGGGCTCCTGACCTGACCGCAGGGTGGGAGGAGGTGCCCTACCCAACCTATCCCAGGGTGATCTCTGGTGTCCGTCCTCATGCTGTCTTCTGTAGTCCTCACACAGGTAACCTGGGGGCCTCTTGTTCCCTTCATCGTCAGAGAGGAGCTACAGCTTGGTTACCTGGCATGCCTGGAGACTAGTGGCCCCAAATTTGGGCTGTGGAGGGGCCTCCATTCTGGAACCACCCTGGGGAGATCCTAGCCCTTGCAGGTGTGTACAGAGCATTTTTCATCCTATCCCTTTAATTATTCTTTGTTCCCTGCCCTCTAAGCCACTACCCTGCTCTGGCCTCCTTTCCAATTCCAAATGTGATTTGTCCTGACCCACAGCAGAGGCAAAGCTTGGGGTTATTCTCTTAAGTTGTAGGTGAAGAACTGAGCCCAGGGAGAGATTTTGTCCAGCTCAAGGACATATAGTAAGTCGCTGGCAGAAGTGAGACTACAAACCAGGTGTTCTGACTCCTGGGCCAATATTTATTCTACATTTTCTATCCTGTCCTCTCTTAGTCCCTCTGCACTGCCTCCTCCCCCAGGGGGACTTGCAGGGGCTCCTCTATCTGCAGTCAGAGGCACGGGATGGATGACACACTCCTCTCAGCATGGTGTTCTAGAAGAGCCTGGTAATGGATCCAGTGTACCGTGATTCTTTACTTCATTCCCTGAATGAATGGGGGGGGAGGTTTCCTCCAGAGGGTGAAGGAAGGGCCCAAGGGAGCTTACCTGCTTCCCATTTACTCTGAGCATCTCACTTTAGGATGGGCGAAAAATCTCCTCCCTGTCTCCATCCTCCCCCAAGTACGGTGGGCCCAATGGCTTCATAGCCATTAAGAATATGGGGGCCCTTTAAGTTCCCAGGGCTGGATGTTTTATGAAATGTCTTTCCAGAAGCTCCAGGGGGAGCTGGGGCAGCCTCAGACACACCCCAAGTTCTCTGTGATTGTAAGTAGAGAGGAAACTTGTTCTCTCTAGCCAGGCTGATAGCTTTAAGGACTTTGGATCCTCCAGTATCCCTTCTGGACCCTCCAATGGAGGTCACTCTGGACTAGGTGCTTCAGAAGGGCAACAAGTCTATGTTAAGGGTGTGGTCTGGGAAAGGAAGAGGAAGATGAGGTCTAAGCTTAGCTACCCCAGCCCCACCTCTATCCACTCCTCAGCTCCACCCACTGTGCACTTTACCCATCCTATTCTGAGGGGCAGTCCTTCCTCATAAATATCCCACAGCCAGTTCACAAAAGTGACCTCTAGGTTCCCTTCAGCTGGTTCCTCTAGGCCAGCAGTTCTCAACCTGTGGGTCATGACCCATGGGAACTGTATTAAAGGGTCACAGTATTAGGAAGGTTGAGAACCACTGCTTTAGGCAGGTGGCAAGACAAGGGAGCGTGGAAATCTTATACTGGCAGGAGAGGGTTTAATCAAGATGATGTTGGGTGGGGGTGAGGGGGTTCCCTCTGCCACACAAGTTGCCAATGAGGCCATGCTGTGGCACAGGGATTCAGGAGGGGATTCCCTTCCTTCTCTCTGGGCAGCAGGGAGCATCTTGCTCACCCCTGCAAGGCAATGCTTAGCACAGGGTCAAAGCACAGGAAAACTTGGGGAAGACCTGTTGAATGAATGGAGGGAGGTTTCCTCTTTCCCTAGAAGGACTAGGGGGTATCTCCTGGCTCTCCCCAGCAGATCGAGGTTTGTAAGAACCATCTTGGCTATTTGTCTCCTTGGGGCCTAGTACAGAGCCTGGTACACAGTCGACACTCAGTTCCATATTGAATGAATAGGGCTTTCACCCTTCACGTAGAGAAGGAGTCTCAGAGGTCTCCTTCCCCTGTACACGTAAAAGGCAGAGACCCTCTGATAGTCATTTCTGAAACTCGGGCCCCTAGGGCAGTGCCAGGCGGGCAGCAGGTGCTCAATGCTGACCACGAAGAGAGGAGGTCTCAAGCGCTGCGCTCCCCTCGCCCACATCCTCCTTACCTGTAAGACACCTGCTTTTGCAGGTTCATCTGGCGGAAACGCTCCTCCACTGGGGGGGCGGCGGCCATGCCCCGGGGGCCCTCGGGCCAGGACTGAGAGACCTCGGCCTCCTCCCCCCGCCGGCAGCGCCGCCGCACCACCTCCTCCTCTGTTGCGCGGCCAGCCCGGTCCCCGCGCGGCCCTCCGCCGCCCGAACCCTCGGCCATCCTGCAGCCGCCTTCTTCCCGCGGCTCCTGCGGCCTTCCCGGACTCGCAGCTGAAATTCAGAGTCTCCGTCCTCCCGGAGTGCGAGGCGGGAGGAGGGAAGCGCAGGGTCCCGCGCGTCCCTCACGACGCCGGTGCTCAGACGACAGGAGCTGAGAGATGCTGGACGATGCGTTTAGGATCCTCCTGCGCTCCTGGGGGCGGGAGCCCCTGGCCAGGGTCGGGGTGCTGCGTCGTGCGTGCTGGGGCGTCCCCCGGACGGCCGGAGCAGGACCCGGAGCAGAGCGGGAGCCGGTACGGCGAGCGTGCTCCTGCAGCCGCTGCCGCTATCCGCACCGGAGTGTCACCTTAGCGACACTCGCCTACCGGTGGGGCCCAGGAGGAGGGCGCCGCCCCGCCCAGCTACCTTGGCTGGGGCACCGAGGGAGTGCTCCCGGCCCAGCCCGCTCCGAACAAGGAACCTTGCTCCGAGGGCGAGGCCTGAGGTGCAGGGCACTGCTTGGGGCCACCTCTGCGCCCTCGCCCGCGTACGGGTGCCCGGCTGCTCGGCAGCTGCCAATCATCACCCCGCCCGTCACTCAGACGCAGAAAGTCGGTCCCCCCGCCCCCCTCCCCGCCTTGGTCCCTCGCTTTCCGGCTTTGGCATTTGCTGCGGCGGCTGCAGGTGCGGGGGTGGGGTGGTGGTGGGTGGTGGTGGTGGCAGGAGCGGTGACAGGAGCCGGCTTTTTAACCCCGTCAGCGCCGTGGGAATTTTAGAGATACAAATGATTTTGGGGAAGGGGCACAGGAAGGAAAACACCCAGGGACGCCTTGAATTTGGAGATGAACTGGACGGCAGAGCCAGAGCTCTTCTGGTCCATGCCTGGAGAAGGTCCCAGCTAGGGGTGGGCGCAGGGTGGACAGTCTCCCAACCCTGGACCGCCTCAAGGCCAGGAGGCCTTCAGTGATCTGAATCTCTGAGGCTTCAGGGTCAAGATCTCTCAGAAGATTTAATCAGCCTCCTGGGTCAGGGGAAATGCCAGGGCCAAACGGTCTCCTCGGGGTCCATATTCGATTCCCCCACCAAATTCCACGGTCCCTCCTTGTACTATCTCCTCTTGTCCTCGGGATGTTCATCAACTGAACCTGCATCTGCGCTACGGGGGGACCCTGGTTAACATCTCGGAGCTTATGCCCCCTGATCAAAACCCCTGTCTCAACCTTCCCACTCGCCCCTCTGACCACAGCATCTACTCTCTCGCTTTGGTGTTTAATGGTTCCGCCTGCCTGTACCTTGGCCTGGCCTTCTAGGTCTGCCTTGATCTTCCCACCTGCCACGGCCCAGTCCTACCCATTTCCTACCCAACTGTGCTCTGTGTGGTTCAGCTGGTGCTCTCCGTCTGAAATCGCCTTCTTCTGTATTTCAAATTCTGGGGCTCCACTGAAAAGCCCCCTTCTTTTCCAGAAAGTCCTCCTAGATGGCTCCAGCTAAAAGGCTCTCCTTCCTCCCAGACCCTGTTGCCCTCTGTCCTAGATGTCTAGTTTAGTCTGTGTCTTCTTCTTCTTCTTCTTTTTTTTTTTTTGGCCAGGGCTGGGTTCGAACCTGCCACCTCCAGCATATGGGGCCGGCGCCCTACTCCTTTGAGCCACAGGCGCCGCCCCATGTGTCTTAATATTCTTCACTGAAGCTGTGACTGTGAGCACAAAAGGTAGGAGGGGGCCAGACTCACAAGGGCTACGAGGAGGACAGCTGTGCCACTGGCGGCCCTTCCAGCTTGCAGCAGGCCTACAGGGGCTGTCCTGCCAGGTGCTTCTGCTCAGGTTCTTCCCTTTACCTGAAGTATGTCCCCATCTCTGTCCTGCCTATGGAAGGTCTCTCCATCCTTCAGGGTCCATCTCAAGTGCCACGTCCCCCATAAGCCCCTCCTTGAAATTCAGTACAGATAATCTCTTCCTCCCCGGGCCCTGTAACAATTTCCTGGGCCTCTCTATGGGCACTCCCCTTTATACTTTAACAATAACTAACATCTCATTTGATCCTCACCACAGCCCTGGATGGTAGATATTATCACTTCCTCCATGTTACAAATGTCATCCAAGTGATTTATTTTGCTCACAATGGGTCTTTCCCTTGGGTCTTTCCAAGGCAGTGAGTGATGGGGCCCGGATTTAAATCCAGGGCTTCTGGCCCCAGAACTCATGCCCTTTTCCCCTGCACCGAGCTGCCTACCGCTCTGTAGCAGCCTCACTTCGCTGTAATCTGGAAGCTCCCAGAGGGCAGGGAACAGTCTGCCTCAGTTCTGCAGTTCCGTCTCTCCCTGGGTTGAACAGTCCTATTGGATGATTGGAATTGCTGTAACTGGGTGGCACCTGTGGCTCAGTGAGTAGGGCGCCGGTCTCATATACCAGAGGTGGTGGGTTCAAACCCCGGTCCCGGCGAAAAACTGCAAGGAATTGCTGTAAACTTCTTGTTCATGGGGGAGTTTCCTTCCTGGAGTCAAGTTCTAGAGAAATCCAGGTGCCAGAGGGGATAGGAGGAGACATTTGGGACATCCCCCTCATCCTCCCCACTCTGAGGCCCTTGGAATTGCCTTTCCAGAACTCTTGGCTCCTATTTCTAAGCACCAGACCCAGCAGCTTTCTACACCATGAATTATGGTAGTTCTGGCTGGGTTTGACCTTCCCTCACCAGCTGCTTAGCTGCTGGGTTTTCAGGTTGGTTTTTTGTTAAGCTCTTCCCTGCTGGGCTCTCCCTACTCAATCCTTTTTGAAATGAAGCTTTTCTCTGTCCTCATCCGCCCCTCCACATACACTTAGGACCAGCTGCTGAGTGCATTATCTTTTAGCTGTGGCTCTGCCCTCTTCCCAAGAAGGGGAAAGTGAAGGCTCCCTCCTCTGACCAGCCTGGCCACTGTCCACTGCCTCTCCCAGCTGCAAGTCACTCCTCTGAACATCTCCAAACCTTTCATTATCTCTGTGCTCAGAAAATAATTGCTAATGTCTTTTGAGTGCTTACTGCCTAACTGACCTTGTACAAAGATCTTTATGTGCAAGCTTTCATTTACCCCTCACAGCAACTTTATGAGGGTGGGTGCCATTTTACAGATGAGGACACAGAAACTTGGGGAGATTAAGTAACTTGCCAAGATCATACACTTAAGTGTGACACAGACATCAGAGCCCAGACTCTTAACTGCCACTCTGGTGATAAAACAACCAGGCTTCTTGGAGCTGACTTCTCATTCTGTGGAAAGACCCAAGGCGCACCTGTTACCTACATCAGCAAGGTGCCCACTATGGCCAGATGGCTCCTGAGGTCATCCAGCCCCTCTGGGATTGGAATCTTGCCCTGGCTCATCCCAGCTCCAGGCATTGCCCACAGCTGCTTTCCCTGTTTCCTGAGCTTTGGTTTCCAGGTATAACAAAGGATTTGTTGTAGCAATCTGGCAGGATGACTGGCACTGTAAAAACCATCACACATGTGTGGTAAAGCAGGCTGCCAGTGTTAACAGTGGAGTGTGGGGGCTGGGGGTGCATGGGGAATGCTGTGTCACCTTAGGGATAGTGTCACATGGCACAGAGGAAGTGGTGTGTCAACAGGTAGCTTGTGTAGGGGACTAACTTTGTGTCCCAGCTCAGGCTGGAAAGACTGCTTTGGATGTACTGGTCACAGGTGACCATACTTTAACCAGCTCACCAAACCTGGGCTCTCTGGCTGTCTGGGTTAGTGGCTCCCAGAAGCCCCAGTGTTCTCAGATCTTTCCTGTAATGTAAAGTTGGAGCCGGGAGGGAGGCTTAGAGGAGATGGACAGGGGGCTTAGGAAAGAGGTGGAGAGGCCACTGAACTCTAAAACCAAACAAACTTGTATTCAGATACAAGCTTTGACACGTACTTACTGACTGCATGACCTTGGTCATGTCATCTCCCCTCTCTGAACCTCACTTTCTGCATCTGTAAAAATATTCACCCCTGGCTGGGTGTGGTGGCTCATACTTGTAATCCTAGCCCTCAGGGAGGCTGAGGCAGGAGGATCCCTTGAGTTTAGAAGTTCGAGACCATAGCCACAGTTACTCGGGAGGCTGAGGCAAGAGAATCACCTAAGCCCAGGAGTTGGAGTTTGCTGTGAGCTGTGACATCACTGCACTCTACTGAGGGCAATAAAGTGAGACTCTGTCTCTTAAAAAAAAAAAAAAAAAGAAAAGAAAGAAGAAGTTTGAGACCAGCCTTAGTAAGAATGATGCTCTTTCTCTACTAAAAACCAGAAAAATTAGCCAGGTATTGTGGTGGGTGCCTGTAGTTTTAGCTACTTGGGAAGCTGAGGCAGGAAGATACCCTTAGCCTAGGAGTTTGAGGTTGCTGTGAGCTAGGCTGACACCATGGCACTCTAGCTCAGGCAACAGAGTGAGACTCTGTCTCGAAAAAAAAAACAAAAACAAACAAAAACCCAACAAACCTTACCCTTCAGGATTATTCAATCCGTAATTGGGAGTTGCAGAATTCTCAGTCTGATGTCTGGCACATGGTAACAAGTAAAAAATGGGAGCATGGCAATTTACTATCACCAAGATGTGGAATCAACCCAAATGCCCATCAACCCAGGAGTGGCTTAATAAACTGTGGTATATGTATACCATGGAATACTGTTCAGCCATAAAAAAGATGGAGACTGGCTCGGCGCCTGTGGCTCAACTGGCTAAGGTGCCAGCCACGTACACCTGAGCTGGCAGGTTCGAATCCAGCCCTGGCCCGCCAAACAACAATGACGGCTGCAACCAAAAAATAGCCAGGCGCCTGTAGTCCCAGCTACTTGGGAGGTGGAGGCAAGAGACTCGCTTGAGCCCAGGAATTGGAGGTTGCTGTGAGCTGTGATGACACAGCACTCTATCCAGGGTGACAGCTTGAGGCTCTGTCTCAAAAAAAAAAAAAAAAAAAAAAAGATGGAGACTATACGTCTTTTGGATTAACTTGGATGGACTTGGAGAGCATTCTACTTAGTAACGTATCACAAGAATGGCAAAGCAAGTATCCAATGCACTCAGTGCTGCTATAAAACCATTAGACCAACAAATACACTCCCACACAAGAGAAAAGCACAATTAAACTCAAGTGGTGGGAGGAGAGAAGGGCGGAGAATTGATGTGCTTTCACTTAGCAGGCACAATATAGGGGTCTAAGGCACACCTCCTGGGTGAGGGGCACCACCGCAACTTGGACTTTACCTAACAAACGCAAACAATGTAACCTAATCATCTGTACCCTCATATTAATCTGAAATTTTAAAAAACGCACTATAAATAAGTAAATAAGTAAATGGGAACATGCTAGATGTTAAGCCCTTTGATATAGGAGCTGTGTCTTGTTTGAGCTTCACTGTTAACATGGTGCCACGCACAGAAGAAACACCCATGAATATTTGCTAAATGAATGAATGATGTCATACCAAAAGTTAGTTTTGTCTCCCATTCTTCTTAGTAACTATTTCAAACTGTCCCCTTTCTCCCCAATGTAACTCCCATACCAAACCACCGCATTGCCCATGCCCCGCACCTCACAGTCTTGGAGGACTCCCTAGGCTTCCTGTCTCCCTGCATTCTGCATCCACAGAATGCCCTCCCTTTCAGCCCAGGCCACTGCCCACTGGATCCCATCCCTACCCCCCACCCCATCCATCATCTTTCTTTCTTCAGTCTTCCTTCTATTGGCTTTTTGTCTTCTAAAAGTAACCATGGTCCATGCTCTCTCATCTGTAAAACAGCCCAGATCTGCTCTTGTCCTGCCACATACCCCTCTCTAGTTGCTACCCTCTGTTTCATTTCTTTTCTTTTTTTTTCTTTTTTTAGAGACAGAGTCTCACTTTGTCGCCCTTGGTAGAGTGCCGTGACTTCATGGCTCACAGCAACCTCCAGCTCCTGGGCTTAGGCGATTCTCTTGCCTCAGCCTCCCGAGTAACTGGGACTACAGGCGCCCGCCACAACGCCCGGCTATTTTTTTGTTGCAATTCGGCCAGGGCTGGGTTTGAACCCGCCACCCTTGGTATATGGGGCCAGTGCCCTACTCATTAGCCACAGGCACTGCCCTACCCTCTGTTTCTTCTGGAAGAGTTTGCCTGCACCCACCTCTTTCCCAGCCTTTATTTCTGTCCCTCCCATCCTTGTTTCCACTCAGGCTGTCCCAGATCTGCCCCATCCCTTTCCTGATACAGGTCCTACCAGCGTCCCTGGTGATCTCTTCATTGTCAGAATGAATGGGGACTGTCTTCTTCTCATCTTTCCCCATCTCCCACGTGGCATCGAATACCTCTGACCACCCCTCCTGGAAGCTCTGTCAGTGAGTGTTCTGGACACTCGGCTCTCCTGGTGTTTCTCCCCTCTCTGACGATTCCTTCTCAGCCTTGTTGTTCAGGCCTCTTCCTCCTCTCTTAATGTCTGTCTTCCCTGGAGTTCTTATCTGGCATTCTTTAGGCAGACCCAAGACTTTAACATACTACCTGGATGCTGACAATTTCCTAATCTCAGATGGGATCCCTTTCTCCTAAGCCCTAGACTTACCTGCTCATGTGAACATTCTATAGGCAACTCAAATACCAGATGTGCTAAAATGAATTCTCATCTTTCTCTCCAAACCTGCTCTTCTTCCTGAATTCCCTGTTTTATTATCCACCCAGGCCTCCCAAATCAGACCCCTAAATGTCATTACAGACTCCACCCTCGCTCTTGCCCCTCACAGCCAATTCGATGTCAGAGCCTGTTGATAAATTCCTTCTAATTATTTCTGGAACCATCTCATCTTTTCTTTTTCTTTTTTTTTTTTTTTTTTTGCGAGAGTCCCACTTTGTCGCCCTTGGTAGAGTTCCGTGGCGTCACAGCTCACGTCAACCTCAAACTCCTGGGCTTAAGCGATTCTCTTGCCTCAGCCTCCCAAGTCGCTGGGACTAAACAGGCACCTGCCACAATGCCCAGTTATTTTTTTGTTGTTGTTACAGTTATCATTGGTGTTTAGCTGGCCTGGACCAGGTTCAAACCCTCCAGCCTTGATGTATGTGGCTGGCCCCTTAACCACTGTGCTATGGGCACTGAGCCATCTCATCTTCTTCATACCCCCTGCAGAGCCTCAGGACAGGAGATTTTGATTATCTCACTCTTTGGTTTGAAAACACTCAGCAGCTCAAATTCAGGATAAAATGTTCTTTGTTTTTTTTTTTCTTTTGAGACAGAGTCTCACTCTGTTGCTCTGAGTAGAATGCCATGGCATCATAGCTCACAGCAACCTCACAGTCCTGGGCTCAGGTGATCTTGCCTCAGCCTTCCACCTGGCTAGGTTTCATATTTTTAGTAGAGATGGGCTCTTGCTCACGCTGGTCTTGAACTAGTGAGCTCAAGGGACCCTCTTGCCTTAGGCTTCCAAAATGCTAGGGTTACAGGCGTGAGCCACTATTCCTGGCCTATATTTCCCCTTTTAATGAACCCAAAATCAACTGATTTGGGAACTTAATTACATCTGTAAAACCTCCTTACTTTTGCCATAACAGACATGACATCTTCTCATATTCACAAGTCCCCTCTTTATTCTAAGGGAGGGCATCAGACAGGGTGTGTATGTCAGGGAGAAGGGATCTTGGAGGCCATATTAGCATTCTGCCTACTGAAGGCAGCTATCGAGTAGCAGCTCCAATACTCAAAAACATTCTTCTTACACTGACATCTGTCCCTTCAACTGAGTTGAGGCAAAGGAAAGGACTCAGAAACTGGAAGGTAAAGTGCCTAGCACAGTGGCGGGCCCGCAGTAGGCCCATGCGTGTAGTTGCTGTCCACAAAGGCCAAGGCTCATGCACTGCCATACTTAGCAATAGTAGGTCCCTGAGCAGCCTTGGCATGGGAGATTTGCAGCAGAATTCTTTGGCTGTCCAGTTTGAATTCTATACCTGGTTGGAAGCGGGAGCAAGACCTTCTCACACTCCCATACTCCCCATGTACCCTCCCAGAATATAAAAGAAACTTACCCTTCTCACTCCTCCACCCCTCAGTCTTCCTCAGTCCTACTCACTCCCCCCCACCACCATAAAGAAAGGCACAAAGTCTGGAATTGATGCTGCATCTTTTTTTTTTTTTTAATTTTGCCTTCTTAAAGCATGCGCTGAGCTAATGGAGGGAGCAGTTTGGCAATTAAAAAGGCCCAGTGGCTTGGGCAGCGGCGGGGGGAGGCCAGGTGAGGGTGGGAGGGTCCCTCTTTCCTGGGCCAAGGAGTAGCAAAGCCCGCACTAACTTTATAAAATATAAAACAAGGGAGGGGGGAAGGGAGGAGGGAGATTTGTAAAATACAATATCTTAGGGGATTGGCAATAATAAAAAATAAGGTTCATTATTTACAAACAATTTCTGTTCTTGGTCTCTGTACAGTGGAATGGGGCAGGGGTGTCTGTGTGTGGGGGCGTGTTGACGTGTCTGGCTGTGTGCATGTGTGGGGGCGGAAGGCAGTGGTCGTGTTGGTCACTGTCCAAAGGAGGAGGGGTAGCCAGCGAGTGGTTCATCTGAGAAGGACGGATGGCTGTGGGAGGGAGAAGTGAGAACAGAGTGGTTGGCCCAAGGGAACAGTCTGAATGTCAGGCAGAGAGGGGAGGCTCCAGCCAAGATACGGGGCAGACAAGGATTGAGAAGTGGAGCCCTTTGTCCTGGAGTGGGAAGCTCCAGGGGCAGGGCTATGAGCCGGATCCGGGTTAGTGAGCAAGACAACTTTTCCTCTGGGTGCCGTGGGTACGTCCTGTGTCCTGGGTCTTGGTATGGCCTAGGAGAGTTTGATGGTGGTGTTGGGACCCAGATCCCTGGAAAGAGAAGAGAAGCCAGGGATGACTCTGCCCAGTAAGAACCCTCTTATCCTTCTGCAAGCTGGATCTGCATGTGGTGGGACAAGGCCTTGAGAGATTGTGGGGACCAGGGGTGGGCAGATGGCAGGGGGAGCCTGGGACCCAGGGAAGGGAAGGGGCCCCCTACCCACCTGTCGTGGAACCACTCCTTGGGGTGGGAGAAGTCAGGGTTGGTGCCATTTCCATTGACGTCTTCAGGCCAGGCCTTGCTCAGGTACTTGGTGGTCTCGTGGGTGCTGTCCAGGTGGTCATGCGGTAGGTGGTCCTGGGGCCGCTGCTCTGCTGGACCCCCGGGTTTGATTTCCCAGCTGTCCGGGGGCTCCATGGGCAGCAGGGCACTGCGGCCATCTTCCCATGACCCTGCCCCCTCGTCATAGAACAGGAGGCTTCTGGAGGGCACTGGAGGGGGAGCGCAGGATGAATTGTGGGTGGCCAAGGTACCACCCCCATCCCAGTCCCACTCATAGCATAGTAGTTAAGGATTCAAGACCTGGAATCTTATAGGCCTGGATCTGAATCCCTGAATCTAACACTTCTTAGCTGTGTGACCTTAGGGAAGTCACGCACTTTATGCTTTAACCTTGCCAAGCCTCAGTTTGCTCATTTGTACAACAGGGACACCAGAACCAACCTCGTGTAGAAGTGCAGTTTAAACGAGGTGATACAGGGGAAGTGATTGAAACTGTGTTTAGTAAGTACTCCGAGAGTTAGCTCTTCCTGGGCAGAGGGTACTGAGTTTAGGCTCTTGGGAGCTAGACTCTAACTTCCACCACTTACTTTCTGTGAGACCTGGAATAAGTCTCTTCCCATTCTTGGCTCTAGTTTGCCTTTCAGGGAAATGACAAGAAAGAAAACAAACACTTGTTGGACACCCAGCAAGTGCCAGGCATTATGCAATGCCCTTAAATCTACGTCAAGCCGTTAAAATCTTACAGAAACTCTCAGGAATGAGGTTTCTCTAGCCCTGCTTCCCACAGCAGGTACCTGAGGTTCCAGGTACTCAGGTAAGTTGTCCCACTGTAGTCTTCACTGAAGGCAGGATGCAAACCTAGGCCTGCCTGGCTACAGGGTCTGTGACCTCCTTTCCAGCTCTGCCAGCCATGACCTCACAGTCTGTGGGAAAGGCTGTCCCCAGAACTGTGCAATGCACTAGCCTGCTCTGAAGCCACCTGCTCCCTCAGACGTATCTTCCTCATCGCCCTGACCATATCTGAGCCTCATTCATTCCCTGGCCTCCTGTCACTCCGACTTGCCCCTCATCCCCACCCGCCTTTCACTCCCTTCTCTCCACTGGCCTTGGAAAAGGACACATGTGGCTCTCCTTGCCTGGCTGGTACCCACCGCCATAGCAACCAAACTGTTCTCTCCTTCTCAGGTCGCACTTGTCTAGAGAGTGGCTTTCACCCTCCTGCCCTCGCTTCCTCTTCCCCTACCCTCCCGGAAGGCCTTCAGAGTCTTGCACAGCCTCCCTGCATTATCCCTCCTTCTGGAAACTCACTCCTCCCCAGTCTCCCCTCTCTTTGACCCCCCCATCTGTTTCCTCTTCCTCCTCCTGCCATGCCAGAGACGTGATTCTTGACATGTGACGAAGGACAGCTAGGGATTCCCTCTGCAGGTCCACCTGAGGGGTTTTCTGAAACCCACATTATTCTTTGGCTGCCCAACCCTAGTTCTCCTCTCACCAGCCCCACAGTGTATCTCTTCTCTCCTCCTGCGAGTGCCTCCGAAAGAAGCATACGTGCTCACTGAGAAAGCGCTGACACTGAGCCGAGTGTCACACGCAGCTTCTTCTTTGGTCTGCCCAACAACCATGGCTCAGCCAGTGCAGAATTGCAACTCCCATTTTCCAGACAAAGAAATCAAAGCATATAGAGCTTAGGACACATGCTCCAGATCACACCATTAGCAAGTGGCATTGACAGTTACGACCGACACTAACGCTCCACGCCACTAACCATTGCACCTCACTATCTCTCATGGACATGGCCCTTCCTCTACCCTGCCACATGTGAGCAGTGGGTCATGACGCTCTTTCCTGTTGATTCTGGAAGATGCCTCAGAGTCCTTCTTAACACTGTGCTTCAGGCAGCCACTGCCTTACTGGAAATGGCCCTTGAGCTGAAACTCACTTGCTGTTCCTGTTGTGAAATACTGACGGTGTTAGCAGGTGCCCCATAACCACGTGCACCATAATACCTGTGGGCTGAGGCTGGGACATTCCTTTATCCCATAAATTCACCTCCCACAAGCTACTCCTGAGACTCCCTGGGAGGCTGTGGAGCAGGGGCTCTGTATTCTAGTCTCAATTCTACCACTAACATTCAGTAAATCATTGACCCTCTTCGGGTCACAGTTTCCCCATCTGGAAAAGGAGGACGTAGAATAAGATGACGCCAATTCCAAACTTGTCTTCTCTCTTGTGTTTGGCTTCTGCCCAGAGGTTGGGACTGGGGCAGGGCAGCCTGGCTTAGAGAGCTGGCAGGACAGGAGGGCACTCACTCTGACTGGCTGTGTAGACACTGTCTGAGGCCATGGGATCTTCCTTCACAGTCTGGGAGCTGGAAGAGAACTCAGGAAGGCAGGGCACAAGGGAGCCCAGCACCAGAACGAAGCACAAGGCTGCTACCTGGTAGCAGAGAGATAGTGGTGTCACATTTGGGGCAAGGAGGGGCTGTAGCTCTAACCACCCCCAATGCTTCTCTCCAAACCAAAGGTACAGACGTCTCAGAATGTCATCCAGCCTCTACTTACTCCCTGTGGGGTCTCCTACACCCTCTGCTCAGGCCATCCCAGCCCATTGTAGGGGTGGGGGGAGCCATAGGCAGTGCTAGAAACCAGAGAGAAGTAGCCCAGGGTGGAGGAATCAGGAAAGGAAAAACAGGGTAGGTGGAGGTGGGGTTGTGGCTGGGACCAGGGTGTGGGACATGTCACCACGTCACATGGTCAGCAGGAGGAGCTGCAAGTCAGGCAGCACACTCTACCCCCTTCCCATATCCTGGTCCTGCCAGTCTCAGCTAGAGGATGGCAGCACGCCAGGGAGTGCTGAGCCAGGTGACTGAAACACGCTGGACATTTCCAGGGTAGGATGGGACAAGAACTAGCAGGGGCCTGAGCCATACCCTGGGCACCCTTCTGGGTTTTTAGGGGTTTGCTCGGTCTTTTGGCTACTGTCCGTTCCAGAAGGAACTACACCCACTTTTCCCTGAGTCTCCCCAAGTTCTTCACTCTATAGAGCCTGTGGAAGCAACCTCTTTAAGGGACCTGCCCTGCCATCCCCTAGCTGGCTCATTGGAATCACCCTCACATCCATACCAAGATCAGGTCAGGGAAGGTGGAGTTGCAGAAGGCTCACAGGCTCAGAGAAGGCAGCTGGGGTCTGCCAGAGCCAGCCTACCAGGCAATGATTGGTTTACTAAAGTGATGCTGCCCATGACATCCCCAATCCCTCAAAGCTCTCCTCAGCCCTCCCCCACTATGAAAAGCCAGCCTATGGAAGAGTTGTCCTCCTGTGGGCTCATGGTGGACAGAAGCACCTACCATGAGGCAGGTCCCTGTTTGAGTGGCCGCCATCTTGTAAGGTCTGGAGATCTTGTTGGTGACCAGGGTCTGGAGTTTCTGCAGCTGCTGGAGCAGGGTCCTAAGGAAGGCACAGTGGTCACCCAGCAGGCTCGGACCTGGTACGCATCTCTGCCTCCTGGAGCTCTCCCAGGGGGTGGGGCACCTGGGCTGGCTCCAGACTTGGTCTCCATACCAGGTGCCCAGTTCAGTCAAGAAAGGAAAGGTTGGGCGGTGCCTGTGGCTCAAAGGAGTGGGGCGCTGGCCCCACGTGCTGGAGGTGGCGGGTTCAAACCCAGCCCCGGCCAAAAACCGCAAAAGAAAGATAAAAATAAAAATTAAATTAAAAAAAAAGAAAAGAAAGGAAAGGCCATCTCCTGCTCCTGCTCAGCACCTCTGTGGAGTGACTTGGGACCTAGGGCCTGCCTCATGGTAGATAGCTAGGTCATGCTATGGAAGCTCAGGGGTGCCCTGTGATGTTCATGGCCAATGTGGGGTGCCTGTCCCCACCTGGGCTGAGGACACTCTTCTTTGTCTTACCTTACACTAGCCACAGATATACTGATCTTCCCTTCTGGGCACCCCACAACACCTTGGACTGATAAGGAGGGTCTATTTAGCACAGTGCCTGGTATGCAGTGAGTGTCCAATAAATGGCAGCTATTGTCTTCTTTAATATTATTGCTGTTTTTGGCTTTATCACAAAGCCTGTAACACTTTATAGATTTCCATGTCAGTCTCCGTCTGTAACTCTGGGCACCCTTAGGGTGAGGATGGGTCCCATCCACCGTGGAATCTTTTGGGTGCATATAGAGGGTGCTCAGCACAGGCCTGGTGGGCAAAGGTTGAACCACCTCTCTCCTCCACCCAGCCGGGCCGTGTGGTTGCAGTTCCCAGAATGGACAGCAGGTGGCAAAATAACTCCAAGGGCTCGGTCTTGTTTAGGGTGAGAAAAGAATCCTAGCCAAGGAAGAGGGGGGAGTTGTGTGTATCGGGTGTCTAGGCCAATGAAGGGACAGAGGAGTGTCTGGATCCCGCTGGAGAAGCTAGGAGAGAAGAAAGAAGGAAAGAGGAAAACTCTTGTGTTGAGAACCTGCTGCATACCAGGCTGTTGTCTATGTTATTGGAATTAATCCCAGAAGATAATGATTAAAGAGCTACTATGGCCTCATGGTTGTGTACTCCCAAGAATTCAGAATAATAATAATAAAAGGAGAATAAAAGCTAACACAGATTGCACATTCTTAAGTGCCAAGTAGCATGCTGGGTCTTTAATGGGACTATCTCATTACACCCTTACATTAATCCCAAGACATCATGCTTCAGGGCCCAGAGAGGTTTAACAGTTTCCCCAGAGGTGTAAAAGTGGCAAAGCAGGGCAAGAACCCAGAGCTGTGACTTTATGAAGCTGCTACATGCCAGGCACTGTGCTGGTGTCTCTACATTAATGTTTCTCAAACTTAATTGTGCATGTGAATCTCCCAAGGATCTTGTTAAAATGCAGTTTCCAGCTCACTAAGTCTGGGGAGTCCTGACATTCTGCATTTCTAACAGGCTCCCAGGTGATGCTGATGTTGCCTGACTGGGGAACTGGCTTTGTGTAGGGAGGATCTATACCAGTGGTTCTCAAACTAGAGTGCGTGAAAATTACCCAGAGGGCTTATCAAAACAGATTGGGATGGGTGCGGTGGCTCATGCCTATAATCCTAGCACTCTGGGGGCCAAGGCTGGTGGATTGCTTGAGCTCATGAGTTCGAGACCAGCCTGAGCAAGAGCGCAAATTCTGTCTCTACTAAAAATAATAGCTGGGTGTTGTGGCAGTCATCTGTAACCACAGCTACTCGGGAGGCTGGAGCAAGAGGATTTCTTGAGCCCAAGAGTTTGAGGTTGCTGTGAGCTATGATACCATGGCACTCTACCTGGGGTGACAGAGTGAGACTCTGTCTCAAAAAAAGAAAAAGAAAGAAAGAAAGACAACACAGATTGCTTTGCAATGCCTTGGAGCATTTGATTCAGTAGACCTGGCATGGGGCGTGAGAATGAGCATTTCTAATAATTCCCAGGAGATGCTAGTGCAGATAGGGACCACACTCTGGAAACGTCTGCTCTGTATGATTCCACAGAAGCAGCTCACCGGCCCTGTCAGGTGCCTGGAGTTACACGCAGGTGAGGAAGAAGTGGGAATGCAGGGAAGTCCTAGGCCATGGGGACTATTTCTGGGGCCCCTGTCATCCTAGACTTGGTTATCTCTCCTTTCTTCTTTTTCCCAGAGCTATGCAGAGCTAGGCAAGGGCTGCAGAAGGGCAGGGACCAGGTGGAATGCAGATGGCACCACACACCTGTTGGCATTCTCCAGGGTCTCCACTTTCTTCCACAGCTCGTTGTTCTCTGATGTAAATGTCTCCACCCTGTAGGGGTCAAGCAGGCACAGGCTCAGGGCAGCCCCCAGACTCACTACGGCCCCTCAGCCCAGCCCACCAACATCACACTGCCTGTGCCCCTCGCCTGTGGTGCCCCTGAGTGAGGACTGGGGAGGACAGCTCAGGTGGGGCAGTGGGGCCAGGACCCCCTCATTCCCAGGATCCTTACTTTTTTTCTAGACACTCCACATACTCCTTCTTCTTACGGCGGCTCTCCTGGGCTGAGATCTAGAGGAAAAGGCCACCAGACAAGGGTTACCACTGCCACAAATCCTTCTGCTCCCCCTCCCCCAGTTTCAGGACTGGCATCACCAGGGGGGCAGAGGCTTCCATCCACCAGGGAAGCCCCGGGGCCAGGGCTGGCTCCAGCTTTACCTTGTTCTTGATTTTTCTCCGGACCCGCTTCAAGGCTTTCTCCTCAGCTTTGGTGAGGGGGAGTTTCGTAGGGATGGGGTAGCCCTCAGCGATCAGGGTACGCTTCTCCTCCTCTGTCAGAAGCAGTGGCCCTGATGTCCCCTGTAATTTCTGTGGGATGTAGGATATGAAGGTTAGGAACAGATAGTGCTAGGGGTCAAACTAAAGCTCTGCCATGTACTGTCTACATGACCCAGGCGAGGCACTCAACTATGAGCCTCAGTTTCCCTATCTGAAGAGGGGCTGGGCCTGAGTTAAACCCAATAATACGTATCACGTGCTAGGGTGGTGCTGAGAGCCCCATATGTCAGACACTTAGTACACTGTTTGGGGGACTCCCTGGATCCCCACTGAGCTCACAGCTTCCAAGTTCACTTGTCCAAGGCTCTTTAAGTAGTACCCCTCAGACCCCCCTATAATCTTGACTTTGGAGGGTCAACATTCTCCCCAGGGCTCAGGGCCCGGCTCCATGTTTCCTGGGGGTTCTGGGTCTCCCAAGTATTGCTCCCCAAGCAGTGCTTCTTGGAGACAGCCTGGTTGCCCTCTGGGGGTCAGGAAAGTCAAGTTCTAATTCTTTTTTTTTTTTTTTTTCTTTTGAGACAGAGTCTCAAGCTGTTGCCTGGGTAGAGTGCTGTGGTGTCAAAGCTCACAGCAACTTCCAACTCTCGGACTCAAGTGATCCTCTTGCCTCAGTTTTTCTATTTTAATTTTATTTATTTATTTATTTATTTATTTATTTATTTATTTATTTATTTATTTATTGAGACAGAGCCTCAAGCTGTCGCCCTGGGGAGAGTGCCATGGCATCACAGCTCACAGCAACCTCTAACTCCTGGGCTTAAGCGATTTCTTGCCTCAGCCTCCTATGTAGCTGGGACTACAGGCACCTGCCACAATGCCCGGCTATTTTTTGGTTGTAGTTGTCATTGTTGTTTGGCAGGCCCGGGCTGGATTTGAACCCACCAGCTCAGGTGTATGTGACTGGCGCCTTAGCTGCTTGAGCTACAGGCACTGAGCCAGTTTTTCTAGTTTTAGTAGAGATGAGGTCTCAGTTTTGCTCAGGCTGGTCTTGAACTCATGAGCTCAAGTGATCCGCGCGCCTCAGCCTCCCAGAGTGCTAGGATTATAGGCGTGAAAGTTCTAGTTCTGATTCTGAAACGGTGTAGGCTTTGGCGGTCCTCTCTGGCCTCATCTCTTTACCCCAGTTTCCTGTTGAACATGGGACAGTATCAAAAGATCCTTATTTCCGTCTGCCAGGCAGGCACCTCTTTGAATTTTATCTGGGGTGGGGATTGGGCTTGAACATTCTCACTGGTCATGGGGCTGGGGTAGGTATATTTGGCCCACCCCCAGCTTCTTACGTGAGGGGCAGTGAGCAGGGGGGAGGTGGAGATGGCTGTAGAGGAGCGAGCCATGGGCCGGACAGGGCTGGAGGGGGGCAGAGAGCGGGGACTCTGGGAGCCATCGCTGTCGCTGCCGTGGCTGCTGGGGGGCGTTGGAGGCATCTGCGCCAAGTCCTCTGGGGAGAGCAGAGAAACCAGGTTAGCAGGGGTGCACCCCAGCTCTGTTCTGATATTAGGAGTTCAGTTTAGTATGGGCTTGTACCAGCACTGACACTGTGGAAAATGGACTGCTAGGCCCTTGACCTCAGCTGTAACATCAGGAACCCCTCTGCAGTGTCAGAAAGACAGCTGACATCCCAGACGCTGATACCTGAGTGCCACCCTATCTCTGACACCACAGAGGTCTGGTTCCTTTGAGCCTGGTCCTTGACATGACCACCATAACCACATCAGGTTTCCATTTCTAATTTCCAGGGTAATAGGGCAGTAGGCACTGGGATTTCAGCAGACCAGCAAGGTGCCCAGCTCCCTTTCATGCTGTCCCTTCTGTGGCCATGGCACCAGGAAGACTGCAGATGTGGAGGAAAGATGTCAGACAGGCCCAGGAAGAGCCAAAGACCAAGATCCTACAGGCAGGGAGCACTTCCAGGACAGTCCAGAATGCCCAGAAAATTTTAGGGATGGAAACCAGGAGCTCGACTGCACCATGACGCAGGGTCAAGGCCGAGAGGAGGAGCTGCTGCATCCTTCCAGGCTGCACAAGGCTGCCTCCTGTAGGAGTCCTCTCTCCTTCCTTTGACACTTATTTGCTTCTTGTGGATGCCACACTCTAAAGAGCACTGGACTTGGAGTCAGGGAGACCTGAGGTCAAGTCCTGATTGTGGCATCTTTCAACTCTGTGACCTTAGTCATATCTACCTAACTCTAGGAAATGACTCCTGGCTCAGAGCACAAAGATGCAATGAACTAATGGACCTGAAAATGCTTTAGGCACCAAAGGGTACCCTGCAATGTGAGATGTCTCAACACTGGTCTCTTTCTACCTTGAGTGTGTTCTGTCTTCCCTCTGAGCTGGTAAGCACCTCGAGGGGAAAATTTTGGCCTTGTTCATCTTTCCAAACGTGTGATACTTAGTCTAGGGCTTGATACACAGTAGATGATTCATCAATGTTTGATGAATTAAGGAGATGGGATTGGAAAGACTCCATTAAACCTTCTTTTTCTGGCCAACTTCAAGCAGCTTCCTGTGTCCCCTTCTTCCCTGTCTGATCTGGGAATCTGCTCCAAGGGCTCCCTGGGGAGCTGCCATATGCATGCCCATATCACTGCTGTGTATTTGGTGGTTTGTCTGTGACCCTCAGTACTTGGGTACAGGGACTGTCTTCTCTTACTGATTCCCCAGTGCCTAGGACTGGGAGATGCCGCCTAGTGGACTCTAATGGGTGGATGACGGTTGAGTACAGGGTGAAATTCAGTAGGTGAGTAGGTAGAAGGGGGATTAGCAGAGAGGGCATGAGGGTGTTGGTCATAGTGATGGCAGTAGCAGACTGGGTAAGAAGGGGACTGGAAAGAGAGGAGTATGGATGGATGGAGAGTGGGTAGGGGAGAAAAGGATATTCTAGGGAGAGGTGGGGGTGTCAAGAGACAGGGCTGTGCTGGACCAAGAGAGTAGAGATACTATCTGCCCAAGACTGGAGGGGAAAAGAACCCCTCCCCTGGACACACTTACCTGGTGTCACTTTGAGGAACTGGTTCACCTCCTGGGGTTCTGCTTTGATCACTGGCAGCTGAGTCATCTCTCCCGGGGCCTGAGGAAGAGATAGGTCCAGATCCATCAGCTGCCCCTGGGACTGTCCCTACCATGCTGTCCATCTACCTCTCTCCTGAAGGCTGGTAATCTGTCTCGCACAGTTGGGGAAGTAGCTGGGCTCAGGGTACTGGGCACAGCCCCAAGGGAACAGAAGCATATTGTAGAGCTTGGAAAAGCCAAGTCCAAGTCACACTTAAGAGAAGAGAATAAGGCTGGGCACAGTGGCTCACGCCTGTAATCCTAGTGTTCTGAGAAGGTGAGGTGGAGGATTGCTTGAACTCAGGAGTTTGAGACCAGCCTGAACAAGAGTGAGATGCTTGTCTCTACTAAAAATAGAAAAATTAGCAGGCACCTATAGTCCCAGCTACTAGGGAGGCTGAGGCAGGAGGACTGCTTGAGCCCAGGAATTTGAGATTGCTGTGAGCTAGGCTGACACCACAGCACTCTAGCATGGGGGATGGAGTGAGACTGTCTCAAACAAAAAAAGGAAGGAAAGAAGAGAATAGTGGCCAAGTAGTGTAGCAGCCCGCATAGCCTATGGCTAGGAGGAGTGAGAGTTATAAGAAATACCCGTGTGGCTCAATAATGGAACACCTTGGTGAAAAGGGCATGGAGAGGGATTTAGCTCTCCTAGCAAGCACGAAAGCTCGAGAGATGAGAGCAGCTTCTACACCTGTGGTGTTGAGAAGCACAAGATCAGCCACATATTAGGCTGGAGGAGAAGGCAGTCGGGAGCATGCGCATTCTATCACAGATGTGCTTACTCTGACTCTTTCATCTCCTGCCTACAGAACACCAGCATGGCGTCTCTCCGCTGATTACCAAGCTCTACTAAAAACTAAGATCTGTCTATTCTAAGACTGCTTTACTCTAAGACTCTCTCTCTTCTGCTAAAATAGACAGGCCTCAGGCACCTAAGAGAAATTGTTCCTGAGCAAGGAAGCTTAGCAGTCTTGTCTGTGTCTGGAACCTAGTTAAGCCGGCCCGAGACCTGGCCAGTCCTGGGCCCTGGCAAGTGGTGGCAGCAGTGGGCTGTGACAAAGTAGTATAGTTCAGATCTAAAGCTCAGAGAAGGAGGGCTGCCTGTGGCCTCCGAGGCTAGGGCCACCCCACTGGTAAAGGCTGACTCTGCACTTACTGTGAAGGCCACATAGGCCTTGGTATGCAGGTTATCATGAGGGTGAGAGGTAACGTCTGGCACATGGCAGCTGTTCAGTGAATAGTAGCAATAGTACAGAAGGAGGCATTAACTAGCTGGAGCTCAGAGAAGCTCCCTAAGCAGAAGTCTAAAAGGAGTCCTGGAGGATGAATAGGAGTAGAATCCAGACAAAGACGTCTGAAGCAATGAGAGCCCCTAATGGGTAACAAACACACTTTCTATTTATTCATATTCCACCTTGTTCCAGAAAGGACTTCAAGAATGAGTATGGCTTCATACACATAACTACCAACACACGCATAAGTGGTGTTCTCTTTGAGGAAGGCATGGTATTGGGTGCTGGATTCTGGGACCATCTCTCCTCTCTGGGTCTTCAGCCAGCAGAGAGATCATAATATTGTGGGTGGGACACAGAATCCTGAATTTAGGTTGATGAGTCAGAAACACAGAAGGTTCGATTTGGCAGGGACCTCGGAGATTCCCTGGTCTATATTGCAGCTCATCCCCTCCAGTGACAGACGAGGGATCTGCAGTGCAGAATGTGTTGTGCAGGTCACTGTTGACAATGCCAGTGCCTGGTTCCTGTGCCTTCCACCTGGGGTCATGACCTCACTAGCGCAGAAAACATGGGCTTCAGGGTCTGCCTGCCAGGCTGAGTTTGGAAGGCAGTTCAGTTGTTTCTGACTGTGAATTAAGGCAAATTGCTTAACTCCTTGACCTTGGGCCTTGGTTTCCTTTTCTGAAGCCTATGCACAGCCTCCACGCACCTGGCTATTGTCAAGCCATCCTTTCCTGCTACAGCAAGGCCTGAGGAGTCCCAGAGCTAGTCTTGGAAGTGTTCTCCATAGACCCTGCATATTTGCAGCCAACCCTTGGTCAGTGGCAGGGCAGGGAGGGACTGATCTTTCTTGCCTTTGGCCACATCAAATTACATCAAGTGAGCGACTGTGGCCAGCAGGGGGCAGAGCCAGCCAAACTCTGATTTGGGGATGTCACATCCTAGAACCTTAGGGCTAGAAGCACCTTGAGGGAGTTCATGTGACCATTTTACAAAGGAAGCTGAGAAAGAAAGAGGGACTATAACATGCCCAGAGCACAAACAAGGAAGACGAGTGGGACTCAGGTAGGGTCTCTCCTAGGAGCCAACGTCCAGGCCTCACATTCTGAAAGGGTTTTGCTGTTATCTGTACATTCATAGCACAGGAGTGGGGGTGGAGGATTTGACTTGAGAGTGTGGGTTAAAAATATTAATCTCATGAAAGTAAACAATTGAAATATAGCACAATGTTTGTATTTCCAGTTTGGTCTTTTCTTTTTGAAAATGCTGAAGCTTTGAGGAAAGTGGCCTGGGATGAGATCCTGGACCCGGGTCCTGATGCCTACCCAACCCTGCTAGTTTCCCTGCAAGCTTCTGTCTGCACACAATGGGGGCCTCAGCTTATTCTGAGGGTGCTGTGGCTTGCACCCATGGTAGGGTGGTAAAGGGGCAGCCAGGGAGATAGGCACAGGCCTGGGCTGGAGTTCCCACCCTCAGTCCTGAAGTCCACATTGCTTCTTGTTCACAGAGCCCTGGGGGCTACAAGGCCTTGGGCACCTCTTCCCGCAGACCCTACCACCCCCAGCACCTTCAGACAGCCTCCAGGCTCACCTGGTGGGGGATGGGCAGCCTGGTCAGGGGGCTGAGGCCCAGCAGCGGGGTGGTCGCCATGGCGGCAGCAGCAGCCATGGCTGAGGAGGCGGCCAGAGGATCCACAGGCAGCTCCAGGCTCTGCTCTTGCTTCACCATGATGGAGCACAGTTTGTGTCCCAGCGTCCACGCTCCATGTTCCACGTCTGGGGGAAGGGGGCAGGACTCAGGCTTAGGGACTCTCAGGGCAGAGGGCTCAGGCCCTCCCCCCTCATCCCTGGGGTGCTGCTCTGGACTGGATTGAAGAGAGATGCAATAGGGTGGGGTGGACTGGGCCAGAAGAGGAGGGGGCTTCCTCTTCATTCAGCAGCTTACAGAATGGCTTGGACACCAGACCTGGACCCCTCTTGATTGGCTGTGTGACTTTAGGCAAGTAGCTTAACCTCTCTGAGCCTTAGCATCTTCATCTGTAAAATGGGGAAAGGAATGAGACATAGCTAATAGGGAGGTTTTGAGGATTAAATTGCATAACGCACATAAGATGTTTAGCACAGTGCCTAATGAGAACTCAATGTTCAGTAAGTGTTAGCTATTGTTAATACAATTATTGTTATTCAGGAAACATTCGCTGAACATGTCCTGGGGATCTAGCAAGAGTCACACTAGTGTAGCTGGAACGTGAAGGGAAGCGGGTGGCTTAGCTTTAGAGGCTGGGTTTAGAGCTGTGAATTCACCCCAAAGGTGATGAGGAGCCACTGAAGAGTTTTCAGTATGCTCAAATTTATAATTTCTAAAAAGATCACTTTGTCCTCACATGGGGACTGGCCTGGCTTCAGGCAGGATGGAGGCAGGGACTCCTGCAGGGGCAGATGAAATCGCCTGGACTGAGAAGATGAGGCTTAACAAAGGCAGTGGCAGTTTCCATGGAGAGGAGGGAACTTACCAGAGGCAATTTAAAAAGAAGCATCCATAGGGCCTGGTAAGTGGTGACTGAGGGCAAGTTGGGAGTAGGAGGGCAGGAGTGAGAGGTGAGGCTTAGGTTTGCTGGGGCCTAACTCCATCTCTTGCCCACCTAGTGGGCCTCCTGGCCTGACTTGGCAGCGGAGCTGGTAGGCCTCACCCCTTTTCCTGAGGGCACCCCCAGTCCCCTACCTAACTCAGCCCTGCTCACGGTGGTCCCAGTGCCTGGAAGTCAGAGAAGGAGCCAGGAAGATGGGGAGCCAGACGCAGGGGAAGGGCTGGGGGGGGGACTCTGGATTTTGGGGTTCACTGTGGGTGGGGAGAGGGGTCAGTGGCTGCCTAACCCCACCTTGGAGGCCAGGCCCCACCCAGCTGGGAGCCTGAGTGCCCCAACTCTGGGCCACAGACTGCCCCTGGGCTCCAGGAATACCCACAATCTTCCTAAATTACAGGGCCAGGCATCTGGCCTCCGGGAAGCTGCACCCTGCAAAGGGCCCACAGACAAATTGCTTTAAAAATAGACTTGGGGTGACTGAGGAGTTTCTGGGTAGGCCTAGCAGGGATGGTTGGAGAACCTGAAATGGTGGGGGGGGTCTACCCCACATCCCTGCCCTTCCCCAGGGTGGGGCCTGGCTGAGACCTGGGCACAGTGGGAAGTTGGGACTGGACCCAAACGGTCACTTAAAATCCAGAAGGTAAACCTGCCCTGTGGGGAGAGGGAGATGCAAAGGACCATCTTAGGGAATCTCAAAGACCCTCAGAAGCAGCTCACACATCTTGCACTGAACATAGCAGTGAGCCCTTGACATACATGAGCTCATTTATTCCTCCAACGACTCTATGGGGCAGGTCTGTATATCTCCCCATTTAATAGATGAGAAAATTAAGACACTCACTCAAGATCATTGTACTCTGGAGGGAAAGGAGTAAGAATGGTGTTCATAGTTCTTGCTGCTAGTAATATTAATAGGCCTTTTATGTGTACAATAAAAATAGGCAGTAATTATGAACATATATTACATGCTGGGCCTTGAGCTGGGTACTTTGCATATATATTTTTAAATCCTGACCAGAACTCTCAAGATACATATTATCTTCATTTTATAATTGAGGAACTAGAAGCTCAGAGAGGTTAAGCAACTTGCCTAAAACAACCCAGCAGCTAGTAGAGGCACTGGATTCACATCAAAGCTTGTGTGGTTCCCAACCCACTAGCCCCTCAGGGGCTTGCTGTTAAGTCTCTCTTCTGTATTCTACTACATGTGTGACCTAGAAAACTCAGCTTTTACAAAACATCATTTTTCTTATTGGCCAAATGGGGATTGTAAAAAAAGTATTCTTTTTTAGTGAGACAGAGTCTCACCATGTTGCCCTCAGTAGAGTGCCGCCACGGCTCACTCACTCAGTAGAGTGCCGTCACAGCTCACAGCAATCTCATACTCTTGGGCTTAAGTGATTCTCTTGCCTCAGTCTCCCAAGTAGCTGGGGCTACAAGCACCCCCCAGAATACCTGGTTATTTTTTGGTTGTAGTTGTCATTGTTGTTTGGCAGACCCAGGCCGGGTTCAAACCCGCCAGCTCCGGTGTATGTGGTTGGTGCCCTAGCTGCTGAGCTACAGGCACTGAGCCATGATAAAAGTATTCTTACCTTGCCTGTCAGTTTTGAGAAATAGATGTGATAATGAACATGAAGGCCATTTGTAGACTAGAGAATGCTATAGAAAGTGTTTATCATTATCCTTATTTGTAGATGAAAATACCGAGACTCAAAGAGGTTAAGAGATGTGTCTGTGGTCACCTAGCCAAAAATCATGGAGCCAGGATCATCTGTATTTGAAGAAATGTCCAAAGAGACCTCTTCTAGGTGGGTATTGGTGTGGTCTGGAATGCTGGTTACCTGAGAGGAAGGACTCAGAGGGCCCTTTGCTTTAAAGGGAGGAGTTAGAAGAGAGGGGAGCTTTAGAGAACCTCAATCTCTCTCAGGTGGCACCTTGGAGGACATCACAGTGTGAGGCAGTGGTAAGATTCTAGAGCAGCAGTTCTTAACATGTGGGTCGAGACCCACAGGAACTGTGTTAAAGGGCTGCGGCATTAGAAAGGTTGAGAATCACTGTTCTAGAGTCTTCGTAAGGCGTCTACATTTATTATTTATTTACTCCCACGGTTTCTTCTAAGTCAGTGGTTCTTAAACTTGAGCCTACATCAGAATCACCTAGAAGGCTGTGCTGGTCCACAGGGTTCTGATTCAGCAGGTCTGGAGTACAACCTGAGAATGTGCATTTCTAACACACTACCTAACAAATCACATTACCAGGTGATGCTACTGGTGTGGGAATCATACTTTGTGAACTATTGCCCTAAGTTAGTGGTTAAAACATCCTTTTGAGAAGTGTCCATATGGGTTTGGTCTGAGGGAGACAGAAAAGCCTGAGTAGCACCCTCTGAGGGAGTTTGTGGGAGCTCCTTTGGCAGCCCCTGGGAGTCTCAGCCTGCAGGTGCCCACTCTTGTTGCTCCCAAGCTTCCTCCCTCCTGGGCCTCCAGGGTCTGTGCTGTCCCTGGGCCCCCCTACCACTTACCTTGGGTGGTGTCCTCCATTTTGATGGGTGCAAGGGGGCTCTGAGGCGCCGAGTCACCGCTCAGGGAGTAGCTGTGCTCAGCCTGAATGCCTGGCGTAGGGGAGTCCAGTTCCATGTCCAGCAGAGGGCTCTTCTCATCCAGAACAGGGTCATCAAAGAAACTGCTGAACAGGTCATTGGAGAAGTCCTCCATGTTCTCCCCAAAGTGGTCCAGGTGCTCAGGAAAGTGCTGGGGAAGGGGAAGAGGGGACTCCACTTAGCTTGGGAAGGGGGTGAGGTGCAGCTGCGGTGGTACCCCACCCCTGCCACCATCACCACTGTCCCTGCTACCTCCCATCACTACCTCCCGTCCCTACCATCAATTCTACCACTGTCATCACCAACATTGCACTGATACCAGCTCTTCTCATCTCTTTTTTGAGACAGAATCTCACTATGTCACCCTTGGCAGAGTGCCTTGGTGTCCCATCTCAAAGCAACCTCAAACTGTTGGGCTTAAGCGATTCTCTTGCCTCAGCCTCCCAGTAGCTGGGACTAGAGGTGCCCACCACAGCACCTATTTTTTGGTTGTAGTTGTCATTGTTGTTTGGCAGGCCTGGGCTGGATTGGAACCCGCCAGCTCTGGTGTATGTGGCTGGCGCCCTAGCTGCTGAGCTACAGGCGCCGAGCCTCTTCTCATTACTATCACCAACATCATCACATTTCTTCCCTACCCCACCATCTACACCAGCGGTTCTCAACCGACAGCAGTTCCTGTCCAGATCCCCACTGATCTACACCCTCACCATCTGTACCCTCAAAGGTGAGCTGTGGATGGGGTCAGACTCTCTGGATTGAGCAATAGGACCCTGGGCTCTGTGCTCCTGGCCAGATCACTTATGCTACTTTGAGTCTGTTTCTATTTTCTTCGTGGACTGATGTGAAGACTAAGTAAGTAAAAGAACAATGGTGTGGGCTCGGCGCCTGTGGCTCAACAGGCTAAGGCGCCAGCCCTGTACAACTGAGCTGGAGGTTCGAATCCAGCCCGGGCCCACCAAACAACAACGGTGGCTGCAACCAAAAAAAAAAAAAAAAAGAACAATGGTGTGTGGATGCCAGCAAGTTTGTTCCAAAGGCAGTGTAAGTGACTTTTGTATTAACTTTTGCTGGGATGTGGAGAGGGATGCAGGGTGATGGGATTCACGAGGCCTCAGCCCCCTCATCAGTACATGTCTTGCCTCAGCCTCCTGAGTAGCTGGGACTACAGGCTCCCACCACAACACCCGGCTGTTTTTTGTTGCAGTTTGGCTGGGGCCAGGTTCGAACCCACCATCCTCGGTATATGGGACCAGCGCCCTACTCACTGAGCCACAGGCGCCGCCCAATGTGTCTTCCCTTTCTGAGCCATTCTTTATACCAAGAGATTAGAATTTGGAGCCATATTACTTAGGTTCAAATCCTGGCCATGATACTTCTGGCTATGACTCAGTGCTGTTCAAACGATGGGCGGTGACTCATTAATGGGTTATGGAATCAATTTAGTGGGTCACGACCAGAATTTAAGTAAAAATAAAACAGAAAAAAGCAGAATAGAAAATATCAGAGTGCACCGCACATGATTAGTTTAAATACCTGGCAAACTTTTTTTTTTTTTATCTCGGTTACATACGTGCACATATCATGTGTATACTTGGTAATAATGTAACATGCATTTTTAGCAAATAAAAGTCTGAAAAATCTTGGTCTCCATGATCTGGGGAAAGTTAATTAACCTCTCTGTTTCATTTCCTCTTCTGTACAGTGGAGCTGATAACAGTTCCTATTTGCTAAGATTGTTGTGAGGATTAAACAAGTTAGTACACATAAAACACTTAGAACAGTCCCTGGCACATAGTAATTATTCAACAAACACTACTGCTTGTCATTAATAAAGCACCCCAGTAGTTGACATATAGCAGGTGCTTGTAAGTTATTTTTTCCCTCTGAAAAATTGTAAGTGTGTAAAGAAATTTTAGCATTGTTTATTCATTGTGAGTGTTCTGGTGAATTGCAAGAGATGGGGTGGGATGGGGGTGCATTAAGCCCTGGAACCCCATCTGGTGAGTGATTAAGGACTTGGCTCTCTCTGGCCTGGAATCTTAGGAGCCTGTCTCGATGTAGACAGGGTGAGCAGAGAAGCCTTCCATCTGAGAATAAGGTCACAAGGAAGAGGGAATAAGCACAAGTTCTGGAGTTACATAGATTGTTTTCGACTTCTAGCTTTGTTACTTCCTGAGTTACTTAACTTCTCTGTGCCTCAGTTTCCTCATCTGTAAGGGGGAAGTAATAGTTTCTAACTCACAGTATTGTCATGTGAACTGAATATTTCTTAGATGCATAGTACTCACCTCATAGTCTTATGAGGATAAAATGAGTAAATATTGCACATAGAAAACACTTAGAACAGTGAGTATAGTGAATGTGTGATTATTGCTAGCTATTGTTATTATGAAAACTGCTGCCTCTGGGCGGCGCCTGTGGCTCAGCGTGTAGGGGGCTGACCTCATATACTGAGGATGGTGGGTTTGAGCCCCGCCCAGGCCAAATTGCAACAAAAAATAGCCAGGCATTGTGGCGAGCGCCTGTAGTCCCAGTGTCAGGGGGCTGAGGCAAGAGAATTGCCTGAGCCCAGGAATTGGAGGTTGCTGTGAGCTGTGACCCCATAGCTCTCTACCAAGGGTGACAAAGTGAGACTCTGCCTCTACAAAAAAAGAAAGAAAGAAAGAAAGAAAACTGCTGCCTCTAAATTCTGGGCCTGAGCTGAGCTTAGAAGCAATGGGGGAAGGTGGTTTGGTCTCACACCCAAAGCCTGATCAGAGAACCAGGACAAAATGAGGTCAGAAATCCCATTGACAAGGGTACTGTTCCCATTTCCCAGTGTGCCATAAATCATAACCATCATCCTACGTTTTTGTTGTAAGTTTAAGCTTCTAAAATGCTCTCACATGCATCATTTGATTTAATTGTCAGTTACCCAACAAGATAAGGAAGTTGCATTTGACAGGCAGGGAAACCGAGGCTCAGGGAGCTACTGAACAGAGAATCATCCATGATCCTTCATTGCCCAGTCCTTTCCCAACTGCAGCAAATATTTCCTTGCATGGTAATTGCCTGTTTGCCAGACTATCAGCTCTCTGGGCCAGGGTCTGTACCTTGTTCACCTGCTGGGTCCCAGCCCTGGCTCATGACAGATGTTCAAAAAATACTGGTGGAAGAGGGACAGGGCCTTGTACCCAAGAGGCTATCAGTATATCAAATGGCCGTTGATGCAGAGGCAGAACCAGGAGGTTAGAGGCCTCAGTTGAACAAGTCCCTAAGAATAACTGTGATCCCAGATAGAAGCCATTTACAGGGTAGAAAGCCTCCCGGCCACCCACCCAGACAACCTCGGGCTCTGCCAGCCACGCGTTCCGGTTCCGCAGAGCGCGGGCTGGCCCAGCTGGGGGCGCTTCCTCCCGGATCTTCCCTTAGGGTCTCTCAGAGGTCTGGTATGGGGCCCAGTGGGAGGGGGTTGTGAGGAGGAGGGAGCCCGGTGAGTCAGATGCTAAGGTTTCTCCAGCAGCTGCTTCTCAGGCGATAAGGGTTTGCCAAGTCCCTTCGGGGGCCTGGGAGAGGAAAGACGCTTCCTCCCGTCTAGGCTGGGGTCCCTGAAGGCCTTGGCTGCAGGCAGATGAATCAAGTTCCTCTCAGAGACCCTGTTAGGGTGCCCACAGGGAACTGCTAAGGGAGCTCCGTTGACTCCCTTTTGTGAACAGCCCCCACCCCACCTGCTAGAAACAGCAGCCAAAGCCCAGCAGGATGGAGCTTCCAGAGCAGTGGGAGCCAAGTGGAAGGGGAGGGCGGCCAAGGGGCAGGCAGGGTGTGGGGGGGAAGACACATAGATATTCCGGGTCCTTCTTGCTCAGGGCTTCCTCGTTGCCAGTGGACAATAGGCACGTCCGTCACCCTCAGGCCCACCTCCCCTTCATAGGAACACTGCCACCAGGGACTCCCCTTGGAGAGTTTTGTAGCCCCACTTCCATCAGATGCCTGGCCTCTCAGTTGCTCAATTACGGGTATACTATCAATTTAGAGGAGGAGGGACCTGAGGAAGCTTATGGTCCCCCATTTGCTAATGAGAAAACTCACGTCCAGAGAGAGAAAGTCATTTACCCGGGGTCACGATGTGAGTGGGTGATGTCGAGGGCGGAGTTCCCCGCAGCCCTGGGGTTGCACTGGGATGTGCAATAGTTTCTTGGCCTCTCCTTTCTCTGTTCCCACCTCCCCGCGTTCCTGAAAAATCCGCTCTGGAGACCTCAGACCTCCTCAGCTCCAGCACGGTCCTCGATCCATCCCTTCCCATCCCAGTGCACCCAGCCCTCCCTCCAGTTCACAAATAAAAGTGCGGGTTTAGATTATTAGATGGAAATGGGGGCGGGGGAGGCCAGCTGCCTGGAATCCAAAGAGGGCAGGGGTCATGTGTCAACGTTCTGAGGGGGTAGGGTTCTACCGGGGGTGAGCGTTCTACTGGGGTGCCTTTCCAGGCAACGGGGGTAGGAAGCCAGAGAAAGAAATATTATGATTTGTTTCCCTCCTCGTTAAAGACTTTTTCCTACAGTGGTGCCAATATAAGCTCCTTCTCGGCTGCCACGCGCACTCCACTCTCTTGGAGGAGAGGTCCCGGACTTGCCGGCTCTCAGACCTGTGTAGCCCTCCTCTTGGCTGCGGCTGCTCTTGGAACCGAGCCTCAGTTCCCACCCTTTAATTTCAGAGGATGCGGGTGCTGAATGCTTAGCTTGGCCGGCAAATGGTTAACCCGGGAGCTCTAGGGGCCGCCCTCTCCGGAATGAGGCCTGCTCATTGGTGGAAGCTGCTGAGATCTCGGCCAATAGGAAGAGGCTGCGAGCAGCCGCCCGGGGCGGCGGGGCGGGCACCCGAGGAGAGCAGGGCTCGCGCGGAGGCGGTTCTCTGTACTGCTGAGACCGCCCGGCAGTAGTGGATCGCACAGGGCACTGGGTCCGGCTGTGGCCCTTTCTGTCTGCAGCAGCAGCAGAAATGGCCCGGCATTCCCAGGGTGTCCTAAGACTCTTGAGCTTGGTCCCGCCCCTGAGCTGGGGGAGTGGAGAGGGAGGGTCTCCAAAGATGTTCCAGACTCAAAGGGAGGGCGGGCCCCAATTCTTAGGTCCTTCGCGCCTCTTACAACTCAACTCCTTCCTCCCCTCCTCGAATACTCCTATCACAGGGCGCTTTGATGGTGCTGCGGGGTCTCTGTCCCTGGTGGCGGGGCGGGCACACTCCCGGGGCGGTGATAGGACTGCCTCAGGATCCCCTTGTCCCCCTCCCTAAGTCCTTCACTAGGTGCAGTGCAGAAGGAGGGGGCAGTCTCTGGGGGCGCAGCGGCCTCTTGGCAGGATGGTGTGGGTGAAAAGGGTCTCTCCCGACCCAAAGAGGCCTCAGCGCACCCCTTTCCTCAGGCACCTGGCTCCTCGGCGTCTGCACCCCGAGCCCCGGCTTCTGCCCTTCCCCCAGCCCAGGCTGGTTCAGTCTGTGCTTGGAGAAAGGAGGGAGGAGACCAGAGTGGGTCCAGGCTGAGCTGTGGGATAAGGGGTGGGGGGAATCCTGAGCCCGGACATTCCTTCCGAGAGAGTGAGCTCTGGGAGAATGGGAGGAGAGACCTCTCACATTTCCCCCTATCCTTCCCCCGCAAGCCGGGCCCACAGGATCTCCTCCCCCCGACAACACACACACTGACCCATACATTCCCGGACAGTTACTTGCCTCGTGGTCACTAGAAAATTGCCCCCATTTCAAGATGAAGGGCTACGGGTCTGAGTCACCGCTGTGCCCAGAAGTGGGGTAGGGTTAAGAGAGAGCAGACAGGGGAGGGGGCCCTGGGTCTCCATTAGCAGCACACTTTTTCTGTCCTTAAGCATTGCCATCTAGTATTCCAGAGGCCTAAGAGCCTCAGGACTTGCCTTCCCAGAGACTCTAAGGCCATCTTGTGAAGGGGGAAAAAAGCACTGGACTCAAATTACAGAGTCCCTAGGTCAAGACCCAGCTTTGCTCTGAGACCTGGGCTGGGGGTGTCTCCTCCAGGGCCTCATTTTCCTTATCTGTTGCAGTCTGTGTCCCTGTTGAAGCAGGAGTGGCGGGGCAGGGTGAAATGAATTAGTCCTCAGAGCTTGGGTCCTCTGGGGACTGGAAGGAGTGAAGGCAGTTTGGGGGCCCTGGAGCTAGCCCCTCCCCGAGCCTTCCTGGCAGGACATGGGGGTTAAGGGGAGCACGTTGTTCCAACCTCCAACCTCACCCTCATCTCCCGCTCCCCACAGGCCTAGGGAAGGCGGCTGCTGAGGTTTCATATTTTCCCCCCACAGAGCCCAAGTCCAAATAAGCAAAAATGCTTCTGTGTGTGCGAGCATGCGTGTGCACATGCTACACAGACATAGGTTGAAAGGTTCCTTCTTACACAGGGCAAGATTACCTCTCTGATACCACAGTGAAAGATATGCACACCTATAGACACATTCAGACAATTCTTACCCACAGGTTGTCACACTGACACACCCTCAAAGGCTCACATAAACTGACCCCGTTAGGCAGAACCTGACGAGGCCACACTCATCAGGTGTGATCAGACAGACACTGATTCACACATACACACACACACATGTAGTTGCCCCAGACTTGGGCTCAAACAGTCATGCACATTCTCATACAAACACAAACATCTCACAGGACCACAGAACTAAATGTTGACTTCATCAAGCCATGTGCCTGAGATGACTGAGTCATATGAGCCCCAGTGAGGGAGACTGGGAAGCCCTGGGCTTGTACAGGGCTGAGACATTGAGACAGGGACTGGAGGAGAGGCCGTTAGGGGGACTGAGCTTTTTTTTTCTTTTTAAGCCATAGGCTCACTCTATTGCCTGGGCTAGAGTGCCGTGGTGTCATCCTAGTTCACTGCAACCTCCAACTCCTGGGCTCAAGTGATCCTCTTGCCTCAGCCTCTGGAGTAGCTGGTGTCACATGCCACCATTCCTGGCTGATTTTTGTACAGACAAGTCTTGCTATGTTGCTTAGGCAGATCTCAAACCCCTGGCCTCAAGCAATCCCCACTTTTGAGCCTCCCAAATGTCTAGGATTACAGGCATAAGCCACTACACCTGGCCTGGGATTGAGCTTTCTGTGCCAGTGTGTTCTGGAGAAAGGAAGAGAAAGAAGACAGGGCAGGCTGGCACCTGTCATAGGCCACTTCTGTATAGAGTAGGGTCCCGGGAAGGGTGTGGTGTGTATCATGTATATTTTCTGCAGTCACAGTTCTCTTAATCTGGCCCTCCAGTTTCCCCTCCTGACACGGGTAACCCTCCCCTGGTCAGGCCACTGGTCCCTCAGTTTCCTGGCCAGCCCCTGGCATCTTCTGACCAGGCGGCCCCTGTGCTGTGGCCCAACCCTGGGGCAGGCGCCAGGCAGTGTCTGGGCAGGAGGAAGAGATGGCAGAGAGTGCCGCCGCTCTGGACTGGGATTAGCTATGTCTGGCACCACCAAGGGCACAGCAGCCCATGGTCTGGCTGCTAGAGATGTTGGTCCACAGGTAGTGGCCAGAGGATCCTGTGGGATAGCTTAGGACACTGGAAACTAAATGCCAGGGCTGGCACTGGGGCCTTCTGGAAAATAAGGGCATTCAGTCACATTCATTTATTTATCATTCATGCATTCATTTAGTATTTACTGAGCACCTACAGTGTGTCCAGATCTGTGGATAAGGTGATGAACAAGGACTAATGCCTGGTCTTAGAAGGCTTTCTGCCTATGGTGTGTCTACCTTGATTATGAAGGTAGCTCCAAGTCTTGAACTCTGATCCTTCTCCAGGACATCTTCTACCTTGCACCAAGAAGGATCTTCCAAAACCCAGAAGTGACTATGTCATTTTCCGGCTCAATAGCCATCGATGACTTCCTACTGCCTTTAGGATAGAGTACAAGTTCCATACTGTAGCTTGAAAAGATTCAGCCATGTTGCCTCTATATTCTTGCTCATAGCTCCACAGCCTAGCATCAGTCCCGGCACACAGTAGGCACTCAGATACTTGCAGAGTGACTGACTGAGTGGGTGAATGAAGGAGTATGTGAGTGAGCTAACAGACTAAGGCCCTTTTCTCCGCAGCAGCGCCTCCAGGAATGACTGTCCTGAATTCAGCTTGGATGCCAGCTTGCTTCTGCTCCAGGCAGAATTTCCATGCGCCTGGACTCCTTCCCTCAGCTCCTCCCTAGTGGGGCCACTGTACCCATTCTCCAGGCTGCTCTTCTCTGAGATCTTTTGGTTCTTAAGCCCCGGCCAGACTATGTACCTGGGGAACACAGACCCTACTCAGTGCTGGAGGAGCTGCTCCCAGGCGTAGGTCAGGCTTAAGGGTATAAATGGAACCCAGTGGCCAACCAGCCAGAGCTGCTCTCCTGGGCCCTGGCCAGCTGGAAGGCCCTGCCTGGCTGGAGCCTACTGCCTCGCTCTGGCGAGAATTCCCCTGGCCTCTTCCCTTTGCTCAGTGCACACAACATTCAACTCTGGCTTCTTCAGCGGTCCCAGCCTGTCTGAATTGTCCTCAGGTTTTATTTTTGGAAGGAATGGTATTCTCCTTATTTACTCCCTTCTTTCAGGGAAGGTGTGTGGGAACCCTGGGCTCAGATGGGAATCAGGCTTTGACTCCAACCCCTGGGGCCTAGACCTCTCGGGGCCTCCACGGGAGGGGCCTCCAAAGACTCCTGACCCACCCGATGCTTCAAAGCCAGCTGCCTCTGCTCTCCTCCCCCACCCATGTGTGACTAATAGCTGCCCTTACCCTTCTTGAAGAGACCCATGGTGGCCAAAAGAAATCATGACACTTTTGGAGCTGAAAGGAGTTTTGGCATCATTAGGTCCACCCTCTCTTATTTGCAGAAGCAGTGTAGTTCAGTGGTTACAAGTGAGGGAGGCAGACAGGCCTGCATCTAATCCTGGCTTTGCTATATGTTGTGTAGCCTTCAGGAAAGTCACTTAATCTCTCTGAGCATCAGTCTCAACTGTAAAACGGGAGTACCCCCACTAGGTTGTTGTGAGGATTAAATGAGATAACATTTGTAAAGTGCTTTCCAATGCAGGGCATATAGAAGCCTCTCATTAAATGTAGCTATTATTATTATCATTATTGCAGATGAGGAAAAGTGAGAGCTGGAATGGGAGGGGATTTGCCCAGATTCACACAGCTCAAGGTAAGCAGATACTTCCAGACTCATTCATTTGTCTCTATCTCCAAGGGCAAGGGAGGGGCTGGCAGCCACCCAAAGGAACAATTTTCTTGAGCCAATCAGATGGGCAAACCCCTGGGTCTTCAGTGTCTGCCTCCTGGGCAGACAAAGCACGGGTCCACCTCCACAGCAGCTGACGTTTTCCTCCATCACCCAGTGACCTCTTTCCTGCTCACTGAGGGTGAGGGATCTGGGATGAGACCCCAGCACTCAGCCTCAAGTGGACCAGAGGCGAGTGAGACTCTGAGAAGAGAAGAGGAGTGCTGGGTCCTGACATCACAGAGTGGAGAAGCTGGAGCCACAGCCCATGCGGGCCAGCTGGGGCCCTTCCAGCACGTCCAGATGTCTCAGGAATGTGCTGAGCTGGGAACTACCTCGCTCCTTCCCTCACCACCCCCCAAGCCTTCATCCCCTCAAAGGCCTGCTCAAGCTCAGCCTCCACCCCACACCCTGCACATCTTTCATCTCTTTCTAGGAAGGCCTCCTGTCCATTGTGCTGCTAGTACCTTGCCACACTCCAGCCCCCTCTCTGTCCTCTGAAGGGGTTGTGAGAGGCAGGAGCCCTTCTCCTACTGCAGACCCCATGACTGACGTGTGGGGTGGAGGGAGATGGACGCTAACTGGGAGGGAGGGCTCTGAGGAGATAGTGCATGCCAGATCCCAAATGTGGAACTGATTTGCAGCCCTGGAGAGAAAGGGGTGAAGGCTTTGGGGCGGCAGAGGGCAGGGCTGGGCCTCCTCTCAAAAAGAATGGTGATAGGGACTCTGGGCATCTTGTCCCAGCTGATGGTGGGAAGGCAGAGGAATGGGGTAACATGCTGAGCTGTGGGTAACATGCTGAGCTGGGCTGCAGAGAAGGATTCAGGTCCTTCTGGGCAGCTGGGGTTAATAGGGGCATGCTTTGTCTGATGGTGGAGGGGTTCTGAGCTATTGTAGGGGTTGGGGAAGCCCATTAGGGTCTTGGGGTTGGGCCAGGAGGCAGGACATGGTTCAGGCTGGAGTTCCCAGCCCCGAAGAACAGACTGTCCCTCTGCAAGGGCGGAGTTGCCTTGGGCCTCCCTAAGCCAGCCTGGCCTCAGTGCTGGGGATGAAAGAGCCAGAAGGGAATTGGTACTCCTGGACCAGCACGAGAGTCACATCAGGGCAAGGGGTGGAAGTCAGAGGAGAGAAGGTACCTGGGGTCAGCTGTTGCCTCAGGCTGCCCTGGGCTTAGGGAGGGTCCACATAAGTCTCTCTCCCTTGGAGGAGAGTTCTTGATCGTCCAGACAGGCTGATAGCTGAGATCCTCTTAAGGGACTCGAGACCTCCCCCACTGAGACAATTCAGAGGAGCTGGGGACAGATACCACCTTGTCCAGCTCAGAGCTATCATTAACTCCCTCCTGCCTGCTGAAAAAACTCCCAGCTCCCTAGCATGGTATTCCAGTCTGTCATAAATAGATCTCAACTTACCACTAGAGCTGAAGCCTCCTCATTTTCCTCTCACCTAGTAGGACTGAGCAGTCCCTTTTCCTTAAACCTACTGTGAGCTTCATTGCCACAGGACTTTTGCTTATACTATCCCCATGCCTGGCATACCTTTGTCCTTTATCTCTTCCTTCTAACTCTTCCCATCCTTATTTTTGAGACAGAGTCTCAAGCTGTCGCCCTGGGTAGAGTGCCGTGCCATGTCATCATAGCTCATAGCAACCTCCAACTCCTGGACTCAAGCGATTGTCTTGCCTTAGCCTCCCAAGTAGCTGGCATTACAGGCACCCGCCACAACACCTGGCTATGTTTTGATTCGATCCTGCCAGCTCTCGTGTGTGTGGCTGGTGCCTTAGCCACTTGAAAAGGCACCGAGCCTTTTCCCATCCTTGAAGGCCCAACTCAAATGCTATTTCCTCCAGGAAGCCTTCCCTGATTACATAGCTTGGAAGAGTCCTCTCCTTCTCTGTACCACCATAGCACTTATAGACTGTTAGGTCATTGGTTAATATGTCTTGAACTCTTATTATGCACAGTGGAATCCATCTCTTCTCCTAAATTTAAACATTCTCAATATAGAACCTAGGACAGATTTTATCCTTGAACCCTCTGTAGGTCATCACACAGTGCCTAATAATATATACAATGCCCAATAGTAATGACAATAATAATAGCTACTGTTTATGTGCCATCTACTCTTCTAGTTCCTTGCATGTAGTATCTCATTAAGCTTCAGGAGATAAAGAGGGTAATGTTAGTGCTCTCACTTTATAGATAAGAAGCTCAGGCACAGAGAAATTAAGTAGTTTGTCCAAGTTCATTCAGTTAGCAAGTTGTTGAACCAGGACTTGAACCCAAGCTGTGATTACATAGCTCATGTTCTTAGGCACCCATAACGACACTGGTTGCTGAAGGAATGAGCCTGCTGCCCCATCCCAGCACCTAATACAGGGCCATATAAAAAATATGGACCCCTCCCCCCAACTGTATTCACTGGTGTCAGACCCAAGGCCCTGGTTTTGTTTCTGCTCGGGCTATTTTTTTCCTGATGGCCAGAGAGACAGAACTCTGAGAAGGGGCATGAGGTTATTTGGCTTTACCCAAAGGAAAGAACCTTACATCTCCAGAGAGGTGAGACCAAGAGAAAAATAAAATTCCTGTGACCAGGGCTCAGCAGGGCAGGACAAGGCAGGACATTCCTCCAAGGGCTGTCCCATGCAGAGGATCTTCCTTACAGGCAATGACAATAACAGTGAGAATAAAAACAGGAGCAGAAACTATTGCTTCTGTGTCCTGTGGCAGGCCCTCTACAAGAATTTCTAATTGAGGCTCGGCGCCTGTGGCTCAATGGGCTAAGGCACCAGCCACGTACACCTGAGCTGGCGGGTTCAAATCCAGCACGGGCCCACCAAACAACAATGACGGCTGCAACCAAAAAATGGCCGGGAGTTGTGGCGGGCGCCTGTAGTCCCAGCTACTTGGGGGGCAGAGGCAGGAGACTCGTTTGAGCCCAGGAATTGGAGGTTACTGTGAACTGTGATGCCACAGCACTCTATCCAGGGTGACAGCTTGAGGCTCTGTCTCAAAAAAAAAAAGAATTTCTAATTGAATCCTCATAAGAACTCTATGCTTTACCATTGTCCCTACTTACTCTATGGGTGAGAAGAATGAGCTTGAAGAGGCTAAGGCACCTGCCCAAACTCAAATTGATGACAAATGGTAAGAGCCAGGACTGGATCCCAGGTCTGAGCCATGCTAAAGCCACTCCTCTCAGGCATGGCTCAGCTATGCTTATCCTGTTATCTGCTATCTGACTTGTCTGCTCAGGTTGGGCCTAGCGGTTGGTACCTGGTCTCAGGACCTTCCTCTTCAGAATCTGTCCAGAATGGGTGATACAGAGTCTACAGATATCTCTTCCCCAAACCCCTGTGGTTTTGAGAGACCAAGATATTCAGAACTGGGTCTGTTTCTTAAGCTAGGTAGTGAGTTCTTAGTTGACCAATTTATTAGAATTTGTAATTCATAGACATGAATTATATATATATATTTTTTGAGACAGAGATATGCTTTCATAGATATGCATTATACATATTCTTTTTTTTTGTTTGAGACAGAGTCTCACTTGTTGCCCACTGTAGAGTGCAGTAGTGTCATAGCTCACAGCAACCTCAAGTGATCCTCTTGCCTCAGCCTCCCAAGTAAGTGGGATTATAGGTGCCTGTCATCTGTCTCAAAATAAAAAAAAGAGGACCCTCAAAACTAAAACTGTGGAAGTAAGCTTTTTTCCACTATTTATCCACTCATGGTTCAGTCCTCTATTATCCCCTCTGTACTCCACTCCCCCTCCCTACCTCCATCCCTCTGCTTCCTTGCATCCTTCTTTCTTTCCTTCCTCCCATCGTCCAATCATCCATCCATCCAATAAATAAACATTTCCTGGGGACTCGGTCACTACAGCTACACGCAGGGAATAGCCAAAATAATTAACTGGCACCCTCTCCCCTCAAGGAACTCAGTCTAGTTCAGCAATGAGGAGACTAGTGCCCAGAAAGGGATGTGATTTGCTCAAGATTACACAGTACGTTAGTGAAATAAGGATGGGGGTGAGGTCATTCCAGACAGAACGGAACCCATGGGCAGAGGCTTCAAAGCGAGCCCCCTCTTCACTGCTGAAAGCTGCCTCCTGGCTCTCCATGAAGGCCTGAGGAGCCTGCCTGACACCACTGCTGCTTTCACTCTGTTATTCTTTTGGAAGGGGAGGAGGGAGAAGTGGCTGCTGCAGTCTGTTATGTCGGACCACACATCCCAGGCCATATGTGTCAGCCTCTCTGTGATGGGTGAAATAGATTCTGGGCCATGAGCCAAGGGCCAAGAAAGAGGCAGTGAAGGCTCTGACCCAGGAGATCTGGGGGAGGAGGCACACTGGACCCAGCAGCAGGGAAACCCATTATTGCTCTTGCTATAAAGTTGGCTTGAAGACCAAGTGGTGTGTCCAGGCTGTGGGGATCAGGATCTTTGACATTCCAAGGAAGTTGATACCTCTGACATAGTTCCTTCCAGGGTCAAAGTTCTGGGCCATGTTCTGCCTGTTCGGAACCGTACACTCCCAGACCTTCAGTTTCCCCAATCCTGGTTCATCATCCTGCCATTTACTCTTCCCCTGGCCTGGTCAAGGAGGTTACATGAAGTTCCAGCCGGAGCAATGCTCACGGTCTTGACTTAACTCCACCCGAATCTTCCTCCTCTATCCTGCCCCCTGGAGTGCTGAGAACTGCAGAAGAACAGCCTGTTCTCCAGCATCTGGAGTTGGTTTCTTGAGGGAGGTTCAAGGGCAAGCCAGGTCCAGAGAGAGATGCTCTGGGACAGCCTTGGTACCAGGACTTGCAGGAGGTACATATTATGGGGGAGGAGAAGACACAAAGCAGAGGAGACCTTTATCTTCTCTTGCCCAGTACAGTGGCTGGGAGACATAGACCCTCCTTGGGAGTCTGGGATCTGCTAAGATCAAAGGTCCAAGTCCCTGTAAGGGCTGGGGAGCAGTATTTTGGGATGAATATGAGAGGGCTCTGGATGGGATGTGGGATCTTGCCCAGAGCATCTGGCTCTGCCCCTAAAGCTTTAGGCATCTAGGATGCCCTAAGGATGACAGTGGGCAAGGCTGAAGGCAGGGCCCCTCTGATTGATATTCAGGATTCCAAATTGTCCTTGCTCTAGAGGGCAAAGCCCCAACCAGAACAATAGCCCCCCTCTTTCTCTACAGGACTCAACCCTTCAACAGAGGGAACATGTCTCTCTCCTTCCTAGGTTGTCTCAGTTATCTCATCTGCACAGGGATAATAATGCTTATTCATGCTCAATAAAAGGGACTCAGCCTCAGTCCTCCCTGACGAAATGCCTTCTGATAACTCCTTTCCCTCTAGGGATGGGGGAAATTGCGGAGGAGGCTGCAGAGAAAACTTTCATGACCTCCTCTAGCTTGGCTCAGCCTCCTACCGTGCTCTGCTCCATCATGGTGCCCACCACGGTGTTGATACTATCTGTTTCCCCGTCTGTCTCTCTCACTTGGATGTGTGTGACTGGAGGGCCAGGTGTATCTTCTTCATCAAGGTAACCCTGGCACCAGCGCAGGTGCTCCTTCAGTGCCCAGTTGTTGAAGGAATGGACATGCATATGAATGAATGAGCAAGGGAACCCCCAGTTGTCTGAGGGAAGCTGGAAGGACTTCACAACAGATCAGGGTGCAGAGAGCACTTCTGTGGGACTCAGTGTCCCCACCACCTTTGGGGCTAGCCAGGCCAGAACTTCTTGAACTCTTAGGTGTGGTTTTATCTTTTTTTTTTCATAATTTCCCCATTCCCTTGTACGGACTGCCCAGCCTAAAATACTTTACAAATATAATAAGTCCTTAAAATTGAGCAAAGTCCACTACAATATGATCAAGACTTGGCTTCTGTCCTATGCTCAGGCCCCATCTCAAATAGAAGTGGGTAAAACTTTTATCTTTGTGGGATTGATAAAGAAGTGACTGGCTGGGTGTGGTGGCTCACACCTGTAATCCTAGCCCTCTAGGAGGCTGAGGCAGGAGGATAGCTTAAGCTCAGGAGTTTGGGACTAGCCTGAACAAGAGTGAGACCCCTGTCTCTACTAAAAATAGAAAAACTAGCTGGGCCCAAGAGTTTGAGGTTGCTATGAGCTATGACACACCACAGCACTCTACCTAATGGTGACAGAGTGATACTCTGTCTCAAAAAATAAATAAATAAAATAAAAAGAAGTGACTGCCTGGTGCTCCTGTAGAGCTTTCCCAGTTTGCTTTGCTGCATGCAGCAAGGTTTCACAGCTTTTACCTGCCATCTTTTTGTGATAAGACAAACCACCTGAAAATTATCATTTTTCATTGATTCTATAAAAATATACCTCTACTATTTTTCACAATTGGAGATTTTAGGGTGGCTTATTGCATTATGGTAGTGCTTTACTATGTTGAGCACCCATTTTGTGGCATGGTACTGGTTTTAGCTACGCATAAAACTGATTAGTCTCTGTTCTCTTGCAACTCACTTCTCATGGAGGAAATAGACAAACTGGGTGCAGAGATATGAAGAAATCAAAGGACTGAAATAGAAAATAATAGGGCAGGCGTCCCACTTCAGGTGGTTGGGGAGGCTTCTTCAAAGAGGTGACATGTGAGCTGGGACCAGAAGGCTGAGAAGGAGAGAACTGGAGGGATAGCATTCTGGATGGCAGGAAAACCATGTGCAAAGGCCCTGAGGCAGCACTGGAAAAGGCTGTGGTTGCTTGTAGATCCAAAAGTCCTAGAACAATCTGAAGAAGAAACTGGGGAAGATGGAAGCCCTAGAGCAGTGGTTTTCAACCTTCCTAATGCCATGACCCTTTAATACAGTTCCTGTGGGTTGTGACCCACAGGTTGAGAAGTGCTGCCCTAGAGCCAGTGCTCTGGGGCAAGGCCTGAGCCACAAGTTCAAATTCCCTGGGTCAGCCAGCTATAAACTATCCTAGACCAGGGACTGCAGGGGCCCGAGCCACAGTATGGGGATGACTCAAGGCAATGACAACTCATTGAGACCATGTTCTCATCTTTCTCAGAGAACCTCAGAGACAGTATGGGCTGCAGGACCCTGATGGCTGGGAGCTGACGGGCTTAAATACCCTCTTCCCTAAAAACTGTGTGATCTGGCCTGGCCTGCTTTCTCTCAACAGTGGGGGAAGCAAAAACAAAAAGAAAACAACCTCTTTCCAAAACAAACCCCAAGGTTTGGTGGAGGAACAGGTATTTTGGGGGAGGTTCCCTTTCAGAATAGGTTCCTTGAGATTTGGGCCCCTTCCTTAGTTTTTCTTCATTAGATCTTTTCTAGTGGATTCTGCTCTGAGACCAGAGTGCTTGACCTTTCTGTCCTCTTTCCTGTTGGTGAGAATTTAAACAGAATCACACACATACACACACACACTTTTAAGGACATGTTAAGGCCCACCCACAGGCAAAGGAACACCCAAACACACATATTTCTCTAATCTCCTTAAATCTCTCAAAGACTTGGGGGTGGTTATAACTTTCTGCTTGCCCAGTTAGCCCAGGAGAAGCCAGGCTGGGGGCCTGGGGAGCAGTGATCAGATTTAGCCCCCCCGTAGCGTACTTCCCTTGGGTGGGTCCCCGAGTCCATGTCATTTCCACACCTGGCCTCTCCAGCTGCTGGGAGGTGAATTAGTGTGTGCAGGGCAAACATCCTTGCAGCTTCCTGCTGCTCCCCTATGAGACAACAGAACTCTTCCTTCTTCTCCTCGCCACACCCTCCCAGCTGGGGCTTCTCTGGGATCCCAAGCCATTTCCCTCTAGGGAAGGCAGAGTGGTCCCTTCTACTTAGCTAGAGGAAGGAGGTAAGAGTGTGTAGACTTAGTGTCTGCAGAGACTTGACCTTCTCTCCCTCTGCCCCTTTATTACAGTTCTTGGGGCTCACATCCTCTCTCATTCATGCCAAGGGGCTGAGGGATTGCTGGGTACAAAGAAAGAGAGCTCAAGGGCAACCACATCAGGAACTGTGGGAGAGTGGGGGCGAGGCAGAGAGAAGGGCCACATCTGGTAGGAAGGGCCGCCTCTTCTAAGGGGTTATCTCTGAAAATCTCATAAACAAGATTGCAACAACCTGACAGTATCCTCACAGAAGAAACAAAATAAAGCACTGTAGCCACCTCTAAACACTCAAGTCTCCAGTCTCTGTCCTAGTGAATACTCATTTCTTACACAGTTGTATTCAGAGTGCGCATACATTTTGCTTTTGCATAGAACAACAGAGCACATGTTTTCTCTGTGACTTTTGATTTATAAAATCTGTTTCAGAGACAGGGTCTTGTCCTCTCACCCAGGCCGGAGTTCAATGGCAGATCATAGCTCACTGTAACCTCCAGCTCCTGGGCTCAAACAATCCTCCCACCTCAGCCTCCAGAGTGGCTGAGACTACAAGTGCATACATACATGCCGCCACTCCTGGCTAGTATACTTCTGAAATTTTTTTGTAGAGATAGGGTCTTACTATATATGTGTTGCCCAAGTTGGTCTCCACCTCCTGGCCTCAAGTGATCTTCCCACTTGGGCTTCCCAAAATGCTAGGATTATCAGTGTGAGTCACTGCACCTAGTCTATATCTGGATTTTTAAGGATGGTGAATATCCTTCTCCCCATTTTCCAGATGAAGAAGCACATAGATGTCATCCCTACTCATCCTTAACCCTGGAAATATTTTTCTATCCTTGTGCAGGATGAAGAGGGAGCTGAGAGTGGGGTCAGTAAGGGATCCCAGCTGCAAAGGACCTTAGACATGGAAATGGAGGCCCCAGAGTAGGAAAGTAACTTGCTCTCGGTCACAAAGCAACTAACTCCTAGCTGAGTGGCTCTCATTACCATCCCACCTAGTCTCTGAATTAAGCTAATCATCGATTCTGATATGCAAGGCATTGGGCTATGTTAATCTTTAATTTTTTCACTAAATGTCTATAGTAATGCTATGGGAAAGGTTCTAATATCCCTATTTTTCAGATGAGGAAACCAAGGAAACCAGAAGAAGAAAAGTTATTTGTCTGATTTGCCCTGCTTGCTGATGGCAGAAACTCAGCCAACCCACATTTCCTGATTTCCGGTTCAGGAGTTCTCTCTCTCCTCTCCCCCCTAGACAACCTTTCCTCTCCCCCTACCTCACCTGGCCTTGCAGGGGCCTAAGGACAGGAGGCTCTCCATAAGGGCTTCCCCCTCCCCCCACACTTGGTGTCCCAGTGCTGGACACCACTGTCTGTTCGTGCCTCCTTTCCTGTGTTGGACCAAGGCCCAGATGAGCAGCTGGGGATGCAGGGCTTAATGGAGCAGCAGGAAGAGTCTGCGGGCGGCCGAGTTCATTCAGAAGAAAGCCCAACTCAGAGCTGCCAAGGACAGAGAGACGCTCGTAGGGGGGCCCTACTACCACTTTTGACTTTGAGGTTTGACAAACCCCTTTGCGTCTGACCAATGTCTTTTACCAGCTCCAAGAGTGGTATGCAGATCCCCAGATCCTTGCTAGGTTTATCCCTAGGATCTATGCCAGAACCATTCTTAGAAAGACTTGATCCAACCATTTTCCATCTTACAGACAAGGAAACTGAGGCCCCGACAGGAGAGCTGTTGTCACAGCCCAAGCTCACAGGGGAAGTAAAGCCAGGACTAGACCCGAGGTCTCTCCATTGCCAGTACAAGCCCTCTCCCCTTGACCTATCTGCAGACTCGTGCTCCCTCTGGAACAAAGAGCCTTCCTCAGAGTGCAAGGTGACCAGGTACAAGGTGATCCTGACGGAGAACAGGGAGACCTCACTCCCTGCCTCCCTAACTCAGGCTCCTGTCCCATGTCTTGTTTCCCCCACCATCAATCTAGTGTTTGGGACAGTTCAGGTGGAAGTTCAAGATGCTCAAGTCCTCTAAGGATATGGCTTCTTGCCTGGCCAAGTTTATCTTAGCCCCAGGAGGTAGAGACCCTCAAATGCTTGGCCACAGGGTAAGTGTGTATATATGTGTATGTGGGGGTTGAGGGGCTGCATGCATAACTGGTGGCTCCCTGAAGAGGGGGCGCCCACGAGGTCCCCCAAAGCAGCCCACATTTCATCTTGGCAGGCCCTGCTGAACCCAAATATTTTCTCCAGTTCTGAGCCCTGCTCCTCCCCCATCAAAGCCTTAGGGCTGAGCCTGAGAGAGAGAGGGAGGGAAGAAGAGAGAAGCCACGTTTCCTTAGGGAGGGAGGGGAAGAGAAAGAAAAAGAAAGAGAGACAAGTCCAGAGACAGAGACAGGAAGACATGGGGAGAGGGAGACGTAGAAAGTCCTCGAGACATGAGGGGCAGAGAGAGAGGGCAGCAACCTAGAGACACAGCGATGGCTAGAAAGGTCTCCATCTTCTCCAGAGAGTGCCCTCTGCTGCCTTGACCTCCTGAGCTTCAGGTCCCCCGGAGGGTCTCGGACCTGAGCCCCTACAGCGGCCAGGGCAAGCACCCTTAAGTTCTGGGACTGGTTCAGAACCCGGTTTGGCTCAGACCCCCAGGGGCGTCGGGTCTCTGGCCCTCAGAACACTCCCCAGTGCGCCCCCCAGCGGACATTCAGCCTCGGAGCCACTGAGGCCCAAAGTGGGCACAGGGAAGGGCGCTGCCACTTTGCGCCCAATCTGGTCCTGGAACCCTAGAGTGGGTGGGAGACGGCTAGAAGACGTTGGCGGGGGCACTGTGTCTCTTGAACTCATATCCGAGGATCGGGTGGCCCCAATGCCTCGAAGTCCCTTCCCCCTAAAAGATGAAGGCCAATGTATCCACGGATTGAGCCTTCATGAGGGGCGCGCACTGGCTCCAGCTCGGAGACGCAGGTCCAGTTCGGTCTAAGGGAGGTGTCGAGGAACCTAGTCGCCAAGCTTAGAGCTCTAAGCACATGTCCCTTCAGGAGACCCTGCACCGAGCCCCCTTCCCCGCTGTTTCCCCATTATGTGGGGTCTGGTCGTTCTGGGGGCCCATATGCGCGGCGAAGAGGGGTGCCGAAGAGAGGTGCTGAGTGGTGGAATGGGAACGGAGACCCTTTATCTTACCGCATTGTTGAGGAAATCCGACTCGTTCAGATCCCCCAAGTCCAGGAAGCTGGATCCGGGGAACAGCCTGTCGGCCGGGAAGGGTTCCAAAACCGCGTCCATCGCGGCCGGCTCCCGGGACCCCCTTCGACTGGGCTTCCCTCACTCCAGGGCGGCGGCGCGCCCAGCCCAGAGCTCCTGTCTGAGCGCTGGCAAGCGGGCGGGGGGCAGGTCCGGGGCGCAGCCCCGGGGGAGGGGCGGGAGAAGGCGCGGCCCCGGGTGGGGGGCGTAGGGGGTGCGGGGGCCTTAGGGCAGCTGAGCCGCACGGGCTGGGCTTACGGGCCCGGGGCGCACGGTGGGCATTTAGCCGACTCCTCCTCCTGCTGCGCCTCCCGGGGCACAGCTGGCTTCCATGGGGAGCCGGGGGGGGTGGGGCTGAGGGCTTGGGGAGCCCCCGGACAGGGTAGGAGCCGGGGGCGGGGGAGCTAAGCGCTTCCCCGAGACTGGGTGGCTGCTGGCAGCTCCGCTGTCTCTGCGTCTCCCACTGCACGGCTTCTGTCACTTTCCTCTGAGCGAAACTGGGAACCCCTGGCTGGTTAGCCCTGCGGGCCAAGGCGCCACGCCTCCACATCAATATTCACGATAATTTAATATTAATGAGAAGAGGGTGTGGCTCCAGGAAACATCCCTCCTCTTTTAAAGAGACATCTGCAACCTACGCTCAGTTTTCTCAAAAGCTCAGGGTAGGGGCTTAAAGCAAATCGTCCTGAACAGATAATAGTGTTCCTTGGAACGCTGACATCTCGACTAGCCTTTACCAACCACTATCCTATAGGTTGACGAGGAAGCTGAGTTATTTCCATTCTTCCAGCTTTTTTTTTTTTTTTTGCGGTTTTTGGCCAGGGCTGGGTTTGAACCCACCACCTCTGGCATATGGAGCCGGTGCCTTACTCCTTTGAGCCACAGGTGCCGCCCCGTATTCTTCCAGCTTTTATAAAGCCTGAATCGAACCAAATCCAAAGTCAGGGAATTCCATTTCACAGCCCCCTCAACAGATCTTCCCTGATGGATGGGGGAGATTTTCAGCTTCTTAACTCTCCTCTCTCAGTTCACATGTTTCTTCCTCCAGGAAGTCTTCTCTGAACTCCCAGGCTGGAGCAGTTACCACCCCTACATGCTCACAGGACATTGGACGCTTGCCTCCACTGTTGTGAGTCTAATGTGAAATTACCATTGTTTGTTCAAGTGTCCCACTGGTCTGTGAGACTCCTCAGGGCAAAGCCTGTCCCAGCTTTTCTGTGTGAGGGAATGGAGAGAAGTGAGCACTCTTCTTACCAATCACCAAGTCCAGCAGGAGTGTCCAATCTGTGGCTCTCCTGCTGCATGCAGATTATGTGAGCACTTTTTTGCTTATCTGTGATGTCAGATATCATGAAAATTATGCATGGACCTTTTTTCTTTTTCTTTCTTTCTTTTTTCTTATCAGCTTTCCTTAGTGTTTGTGTGTTTTATGGCCACAGCCCAAGACAACTCTTCTTCCAATGTGCGGCAGAGAAGAAAACACCCCTACCCTAATGGTTCTGAAGAGCAGGAAGTTGGAACACAGTGTCTGTGGAGTCTGGATGAGCCAAGGTGCTGGCTGGCTGCATACTCCAGTCACCAGACACTGCCAGGCCCCCTGGCTCCATTACCTGAGTGGCCTGCTTCTGCGTACAACTTAATCTCTTGAAAGGGCTGATAAACAATCACCAGGCACCTGAACAAATGGAGGTGGTTCAGAAAGGCGCTCCCTGGGAGGGCTGGGCACACTGTTTCCTGCCCAGAAGTCATTAATGGGATTAAGTGTGTCCTCTCTGTCTGGGGCTTTTAATTATCTCAGGAACCAAAAGGCCTTTTAGAAGTGGAGATGTCATTGCAGCTAAGACATGGATGTCATGGAAATTGCTCTCAGTTCCAGGGTGGGAGAAGGGATCAGGTTTGAGGCTGAGACAGCAGTTGTTTGCTTGCCTAGGGCGGGCTGGCAGGCACATGGCCTTTCCCCATCTCATGACCCAGTTGACACAGTTCTGGAGAGTGAAGTTCAGACCCTCCAGGCTGTCACATGACTGTTAGCTCCCAGGGCTCCTGGAGAGTTTGCTCCTGAGAAGCTAGGATTATAGCCTATGCGCTGGGGGTCGGTTCTCCAGCATTACAACCCTGAGAAGTTAGGGTGGGCCAAAAAGAAATCAGTTCACTTTCAAAACAGTTGCCAGAAGAATTAGGGTGCTGGGATCATTGGTGTTTTCCCCAGATGCATCACATCTGCCCGCGTGGAGAACCTTCGAACACTGATAAGTCACTGATTCTTCTTTGGACAAGGGGCGTGGTCTCTGGCTAGATGAACAAGCCAGTCTGTCATGAGTAAGCTTGTGACAGCAGGTGTCTGGAGTCCAGGTTCCCATGCTTGAGTCCCTGCAGGCCCCCTCTAGGAGCAAAAGTGCCCCTCTGCCTGAGGTTGGCTGGAAATTGTGCCTGTGTTCCTCCCAACCTGCTCTGTAATTAGAGACACAGGTACCATTTAAGTGATTGGGGAAGATTATATAGTTTTAGATAAGTAGGATTAGAGTGTCCGCTCTTTCCTTATTGTTACCCAGGTGAACACCCCAGGAAACCATTGAAAATAATCCTGGGGAGACATTCTGGTTCCGGTCCCTCCTGTGGAGTCTGAGTGGCAGGGTCTCCCAAAAGAAATCATAGGGACAGGGGTGGCAGGGGGAAGAAGAGAGAACAGGCTGTATGGAGCCTGACACCTGATAACTTTCTTTTGGAATGAAGGGGATAGCCGAGTCCAGCAGAGATGAGGACAACAGGGGATTGATTCACACATTTTATAAGTATTACTGAATGGTTCCCAGACTAGGCTCTGGAGACACAGTGGTGATTAAGAGTGTATATCCCAGAGAGAATGTGGCAGCACAGAGCGGGTAGGTGAGTGGGTGGAGGAAAGCATGGATAATTTCAGAGAGTAGAAAGGACCATGAAGAAATTAAAAAGTCTGGTGTGACCATGTGCGTATCAAAGGTCTCTCTGAACAGGTCATGTATGAGCTGAGAACTGAATGAAGAATTGGGGTCATGTATAGGGCAAATGGAAGGAAAAGCATTCTAGGTAGAGGGAACAGTAAGTAAAAAAGGAAGAGAAAGAAAGGCCTGATTGGGAGAGACAGGCAATGGCACAGGAGTGAGATAGTGAATAAGTAACTCCAGTGCCCTAATAAATCTAGTATTAATGGTCATACTGAGGCTGAGACTCTGTTCTATCCAAGTACTGGAAAGGATTGTGCCCACGTGAAGCCTTCTGTCAGGTGTGGACAGCAGGCATATCTCTTATGTCATGTCTATTAAGGATTTTCCAGGAGAGGGAATGGGTTGGCTCGCTGGGCCTGAAGTCTGGGTTCTGACCAAATAGAGAAGGTTTGTTCTGTCCTTGCTAGTCTGTAGGCCTGGTCCCATAGCCCAGCCCCTCTCAGTCTCCTTATCTATATCTAAAGGAGTCAGGGGACAGAGGTCAAGGTTGGTTCTGCCAACACCACTTCCACATCCCCGAATATTCCAGATCAAGGAAAGCACAGACTGAAGTCCCTCCTGTGATGAGCCTAGCAATACCTGCTTGCTGCTTTCTAGCAGCTGTTCCAGCTGTGAAGCAACAGCTTTCCTTTATAAAGATATCCCAGCACAGTCAGTGACAGTCAGTGATGCAGAGAAAAAGGACAAAATAAGTTCCTTGCCTGTCCCAGTCACTGAAAATCAGATGGGTCAGGCCAGACTGAGCTGTGAGCAGGAATGGAGTGTGTGTGTGTGTTTAGGGGTGGAGGGCTTGCTGGGGACTGCCACACTTTCACACCACAGGAGAGTCACAGCCCTTCTCTGGGTCTCAGTTTCCACAGCTATAAAATGGGGGAGGTGTTGAGGCTCCCGAGGGTCTCATCCTCTGCAAATGTGTCTTTCCAGGACAGGGCCTGGGAAGCAGGAGCAGGGGTGGGGTGAGGAGGAAGGGCTTACCAGTCAGGAGGCCTGGCACTCTGATTTTCCAGGCTCCTGCTCAGAGCCTCCAGGAGGGTACGAGGCAGTGTTTACACTCGGCAGGCAGGCCCTGGGTGGTGGTAAGAAGGTCGCCCAAAGTAAACCTGGCTTGTTTGCCTGGATTGTAAAGGGAAAAACTCTTTGGCACACTCTAACAGGAACTTCTGAGAAATGAAAACATATTCATCCTGGAGATTAGGCTGATTTCCGGGGTGCAGACGGGAGCCCTTTGTTCTCTGTGGCTCCCTAAAATGGGCTGCAGGACTACTGTCCCTGTGCCCCCCACTGGGGCTGGACGTGGAGCCCATGCAGTGGCATCCTGCCAAGAGGGTGGGGGTGGGCTTAGCACTCTCCCCCCCTTGGTCTGTGGTCTCTTCCCTACTCCACCCTGAACCATAAAAATACCTGACATTTATTGAGTACTTGTGTTTTGTGCCAGGCACTAAATACTTACATTATCTTGTTTAATTCTTGGAACAAGCCTGTGAAATAAGTTTCATATTTCACTGATTCTGAGATGCACATTTGAACGTCTCTGAAGTCAGAATGTCTTTGTTTTTTTTTTTTTTTTTCTTTTGAGAAGAATCTCACTCTGTCACCCAGGCTAGATTGCCATGGGATCAGCCTAGCTCACCAGCAACCTCAAACTCCTGGGTTCAAGCGATCCTCCTGCCTCAGCCTCCTGAGTAGCTGCATGCCTACCATAAAACCCAGCTAATTTTTTCAATTTTTTAGAGATGGGGTCTTGCTCTTGCTCTGGCTGGTCTGGAACTCCTGAGCTCAAGGGATCTACCTCCTCAGCCTCCCAGAGTGCTAGGATTATAGGCGTGAGCCAGCAAGCTCAGCAGAGTGAGTTGTTTTTCTTTCTTTTTTTTTTTTGAGAAAGAGTCGCACTATGTTGCCCACAGCGGCGTTCCAAGGCCTTAAGTGATTGGGCTTAATGATTGGGCTTAAGTGATTCTCTTGCCTTAGCCTCCCAAGTAGCTGGGACTACAGGTTCCTGCTACAATGCCCGGGTATTTTTTTGTTGCAGTTGCCATTGTTGTTTAGCTGGCCCGAACCTACCAGCCTCGGTGTGTGTGGCTGGCGCCACAACCTCTGTGCTAAAGGTGCCGAGCCTGTTTTTTTTTGAGACAGAGTGTCACTTGTCGCCCTTGGTAGAGTGCCGTGGCATCACAACGCACAGCAACCTCAAACTCTTGGGTTTAAGCGATTCTCTTACCTCAGTTTCCCAAGTAGCTGGGACTACAGAGGCCCGCCACAACGCCTGGCTAATTTTAGAGATGAGGTCTCGCTCCGGCTCAGGCTAGTCTCAAACTCATGAGCTCAGGCAATCCACTCACCTCAGCCTCCCAGAGTTCTAGGATTATAGGCATAAGCCACTGCACCCCGCCTACAGTGTGTCTTATAATTGATGGTATGTCATAGCTTAATAGACAGTGTTTGTTTCTTTCTTAATGTACATAAAATAATGGTGCACCATATAATTGATAACATCTTAGATTCAGTGAAATATATTATTATTATCCCCAATGTAGAGATGAGCAAACCAAGGCTCAGAGGGTTTGTATGATTTGCTTTTCCTTCATTTCACCAAAAACTGAGGCCTGGGACCACAGAAGGCTTATCTTAGGCCACCCAGATTCATGAGGCCGAGATGGGACTGAAACCTGGGCTGTGAGGCTCTGCACCCAGGCCCTCTCCGCTCACCCCAGATGAACTGAGTTTGCTCAGTGGGGAGAAGCAGGAGCTGAGGGGAGGGCCTTTTAGGGCTTTCCTCAGCAGTGAGTGAATCACCAGCCACCCTGACTTGGACAGAGGCCTTAGGATAGATTGTTTTTTTTTTTCTTCTTTAAATTCTCTGAAGAGTGAAGTTCCTTAAGGACTAAGAAAACACTTGCCTCCCTTCCAGCTCCTTTTCCTGGTAATTATTTTAGCTTCTATTTCTCTGAATTTCTGCTCTACTGTCCCATCTTTGGACTAGAGGCAGGCCCGCCCCTTGGCCCTCTGTCTGCCAGCCATCTGGGGAGCAGCTCCACCCGCTTCCTGCTTTGCTTTCCTCCTGCTCTCAATTCACCCTTCTTCCCTCTAGCTTGAATCACCTGGACCGACTCTGCTTCTAGACAGCTCTATAACCCAGGCCACCTGGGTCCCTCCCTCCAAGACATATGTTCCAGCCCTATGGCTCTATCCCTCTATCTCTCTGGCTATCTTAAGCCTCCAAGTAAGGGGAGAAAAAGTCAACAAAGCCAGTCATTTCTCTTGTGTTGGTGAGTCCTCACATTGTCCGGGACACTCCCTGCAAATCTTGCCCCATCTAGGGCTGGCAGAGTTGGAACTATGGGGCTGAGAGGAAGGGCAGGGGCATAGAAAGTTGGAGACCTGCCTCTGCCTATGATCTGCTGCGCTGACCAAGTCCCCATTTCCCCATCCCCCTGTGCCTTGATTTCCCCAGCCTCTAAGGCTACAGGGGTTGAAGTGGTTTGTCACCAGGAAGTAGGGAAGCAGCACAGGCATTTAAATCACATGTGTTTGCTAAAACACATGCAGTCACTATTCAGTTCAGCGGGGGCTGATAACAGTAAAGGTTAAGCCAGGGCCTTTGATTCTTCCCTGTAAAATGAGACTTTCAGACAGGATAGTCTCTCAAATTCCATTCTACCAGTTCTGAAACTCTATGACTCTGTCTTCCTCTGCCCAGAAATCTAATATGGTCCTTGTGTGTATGAGGATCCTAGGTGATCCCTTTGCAGTGACTGGCCAGGGCCTGGGCGTGCAGCCCTTGGTGATATAGCCGTGTGTGCACATGACCACCCAGAGGATGACCAAGTGTCTAGAGGTATGGCTCTAAGTGTGGGGCTTCTGCCATCGGTGCCCGTGCACATGCCCGTAAAGGAGAAAACACCAGCACACACCTAGGTGTGGACCCAGCTCCCTGTGTGTTCCTGCCAGTGCATGTGGCTGCAAATCTGGTTTCCATCTTCTCCCAATAGGCAGCAGGGCTGGGGGAGGCTGAATGGAATATTAATTGTGCTTTTGCACGTGGCCAAGCTCCATGAATGTGGTGGTCAGAGGAGCAGCCTGGAGCTCTGAGGGGAATGAGGGAGAAGCCACAGGAGCAGGCCTCCCAGGGGTTTATAGTCCTGCTGGGGAGGAAGCGGAGCCCTGGGACCCAAAAGGGTGGCTGGCAGGGGGAGAAAGAGAGCTTCTGAGCCAAGGATCCAGGGGTAGCAGGGAGGATACCAGTTAGGTTTAGGGGGATTCTCACGGTTGCTGGCCACACCCAGAGTCTGGTACATAGTAGGTATTCAAAAAAATGTTTGCTGAGTGATTGAAAAGCAGAGTGCTTGCATGCCTGTAAGGTTTCATGGTACCCCCTCCCTGGGGAAAGACAGAACTGGAGGAAGGAAGGAAGGAAATGGGCACCCACCATATGCCTGCCACTCTGAGAGGGTGCTGTCAAGTATTTTACTTCAAACTCACAAATGCCCTAGGAGATAGAATTATTCCCATCTGGAGGGGGCCCCACTTCACATACATTCCTCGCCCCTTACTTGCCCCTTTAGGAAGGCTCAGGGAAAAATCTTTACTCTGACTTCAGGGCCCAGAAAGGTGGCTTCTTCTTAGCGGTGGGCCAAACTGTAGTTTAATAGACACTGGATTTTGTAGCTCCTCGCATTTCTTCTTTACTTGGGCTGCAAGGTTGCTCAGACATGAATTTGCTGAGGTCCACATCTTGAAACAGGATCTTATGGAGGTCCATTTCACAAATTAACTGTATCCTATTTACATCTTAGGTTTATTCCCCTTTCTCTATGTTCTTTTTCCTATTAAAAACAATCTAATTGGCTAGGCGCTCGTAGTTCAGTGGTTAGGGCTCCAGCCACATGCTCCGAGGCTGGTGGGTTCCAACCCAGCCCGGGCTTGCTAAACAAAAACAAAACAAACAACAACAACAAAATAGCCAGGTGTGTGGCAGGTGCCCATAGTCCCAGCTACTAAGGAGGCTGAGGTAAGAGAATCAATTGTGCCCAAGAATTTGAGGTTGCTGTGAGCTGTGACACCACAGCACTCTACCCAGGGTGACAAAGTGACTTTGTCACCTTTGGTAGAGTGCTGTGGCGTCAGAGCTCACAGCAACCTCCAGCTCTTGGGCTTAGGCGATTCTTTTGTCTCAGCCTCCTGAGTAGCTGGGACTACAGTCACCTGCCATAACGCCTGGCTATTTTTTTATTGCAGTTTGGCCAGGGCCAGGTTTGAACCCGCCACTCTTGGTATATGAGGCTGGGTTCCTACTCACTGAGCCACAGGTGCTATCTAGACTCTGTCTCAATTAAATAAAAAAACAAAACATCTAATTCCATTGTCCGTAGGGTTTCTTCTTTTTTTTGTTTTTTGGAGACAAGAGTCTCAAGCTGTTGCCCTGTGTAGAGTTGACACAGCTGACATCACAGCTCACAGCAACCGCCAACTCTTGGGCTTAAGCGATTCTCTTGCCACAGCCTCCCAAGTAGCTGGGACTTCCGGCGCCTGCCACAACACCGGGGCATTTTTTTTTTTTTTTGTAGTTGTCATTGTTGTTTGGCGGGCCTGGGCTAGATTTGAACCGCCAGGTATGTTGTATGTGGCTGGTGCCCTAGCTGCTTGAGCTACAGGCACTGAGCAAGTCCATAGGCTTTTCTTTTCTTTTCTTTTTTTTTTTTAGAGACAGAGTCTCACTTTATCGCCCTCAGTAGAGTGCTGTGGAGTCACAGCTCACAGCAACCTCCAACTCATGGGCTTAGGCGATTCTCCCGCCTCAGCCTCCCGCACAGCTGGAACCACAGGCACCTGCCACAACGCCCGGCTATTTTTTGATGCAGTTTGACTGCGGCCGGGTTTGAACCCACCACCCTTGGTATATGGGGTTGGCGCCCTGCTCACTGAGCCACAGGCGCCGCCCCATAGGCTTTCTTAAATGCCTTTAGATGCAAGGCAGAAACACACAAATGGTTTTAAATTTATAGGGGAAGAAAGTGAGGCTCAGAGAGGTTGTTTGTCCAAGATCACACAGTTATTAAGATGGAGGGTTGGAAATTTGATCTTGCCTCTGTGTGACTTCATCTTTCTGCTGCATCAGACTCTAGGATTGGACAAATTGCATAGTAATCAGGGAGGGGGGCTTTCTGAAGAATTGGCAGGAGCCCAAGCCTTTGGCAGACTCAACCTTATCTCCCAGGCTCCTCTTCCAGGAGCAGGTCTGGGCAGGGGCTCCCATTCCTCATCCTGTATAGACTGGGTGCCCTGGGCACCCTCCATCCTCAGAGACTAGCTCCAGCCTCTGTGGCAGAGCAGAACAAACAGAAAACCAGTAACTTTGACCTTGGCAATCACTGGTTAAAGCAAATATATATTTCAGATGCTCTGAGGAACATTTCTTGAGTCTCCAGATCTAAAGGGTGGACCAATTTTCTCTAGAAAAATGAAAGGATATGGGCCCAGGGGAGCTGCATTTTTTTTCTCAGCTCCATGGCAAGCAGTGACCAAGTGTCCAAGGATCAGGGTGAGGTGCCCCAGTTGTGTGTATTCCAACCCCCCTCAGCGTACCCCTTCAGACCTGCCCACCAAGGTTCTCTCCTCTGGAGTGAAGTCTTGGGGTTTCCTGGAGAGACCTGAATATACTCTTCAGTGAATTCATTTCTTTTTTTTTTTTTTTTTTTTTTGAGACAGAGCCTCAAGCTGTCACCCTGGATAGAGTGCTGTGGCATCACAGCTCACAGCAACCTCCAATTCCTTAGCTCAAGCGAGTCTCTTGCCTCTGCCTCCCAAGTAGCTAGGACTATAGGCGCCCGCCACAACGCCCGGCTATTTTTTGGTTGCAGTCGTCATTTTTGTTTGGTGGGCCTGGACTGGTTCAAACCTGCCAGCTCAGGTGTACGTGACTGGTGTCTTAGCCCGTTGAGCCATGGCGCCAAATGGCTGAATTCATTTCTTATAGGAGCTGGCATCACACAGGTGCTTCACAAACCTGGGGACCCCTGGGGAAGACACAAAGATGAGTCTTATCTGGAGTAAAATGTAATATTGTTCTGAGGTCTGCAACTGGAGGTGCCTGAGAGAATGACCATCCCTGACAACCCAGGGGAGGCTGGTGGAGAGACAGAGATAGGACTAAAGGCTCTGATCCTTGGGGGCTGTTTAGATGAGGACCAGGGTCTTCAATGTGGGACACTTCCAGACACTGGTATGCATGGCCTGGAGAAGAAATAATCATAGAAATATAATGATTTTCACAGGCTGCCACTTACTGTGCCCCCATGGCTTCTCAATGCTCTGCCAGTTCGCAATGCCTATTTCAGTCTTCAGAATCAATCAGGAGCTCTTATAAATCAAAGAGACAAAGACCAGCCATCCAATATAAATATTGGCAAAGAATGTGAATAGTAAGTCTGGTACAACATAGCATTTATCACGTCCCAGGATCTGTGCTAAGCACTTCCTATGAGTTTTCTCACTTACGCCTTAATACAACCCTTAGAGGCAGGAATGCTCGGAGAGGTAGAGTCACTTGTCCAAAGTCACACAGTGACAGTTTGTGATCTCTGATCTTGGGGCATGAGTCGAGATGATAGCACCATTTGCTAGAATCCAGGGTCTCAGGAAAAGCTGACAGGAACAAGGAAAGGAAAATGAGAGCCAGCCAAGGTAGAAGAACCTGGAAAGAATCTCAGAACCCCCAGACCTAGGCAGAGCTCTATTTGTTGTTGTTTTGTCTTTTTAAATTTGTTGAATAGATAATGCCATTCACATGATGCGAAAAAGGAATACAACAAAAAGTTATCTCCCATCTTTGCATCCTATATCCCAGCGAGTTCCAACTGTTCGGCTGCAGCACACTGGTGTGCCATGAAAAATTTTAAAGATTGTTATTTAAACAATTTTTGGAAGAATTCAAATCACGGTAAGCATATTCTTTTTTTTTTTTTTTTGAGACAGAGCCTCAAGCTGTCACCCTGGATAGAGTGCCATGGCATCACAGCTCACAGCAACCTCCAATTCCTGGGCTCAAGAGAGTCTCTTGCCTCCGCCTCCCAAGTAGCTGGGACTACAGGCACCCGCCACAACGCCCGGCCATTTTTTGGTTGCAGCCGTCATTGTTGTTTGGCGGGCCCGGGCTGGATTCGAACCCGCCAGCTCAGGTGTACGTGGCTGGCACCTTA